>CM067218.1:11117078-11244051 GCA_034190945.1 Octodonta nipae | reverse complement strand
TTTTTTAATAATTATTTTTGAGTTTACCGCTAGGAGCAACATTTTGAAAATTGACAGAAAAGAGATGATCCTAATTTTTTGGACTCAAATGTACTTTATATTTTAAATTAGGATTATTTTGTAATTACCAGGTCAATTATTGTGCGGCTATGTTGCGTTATTCTTGTAGGGTCTTTAATAATTTGTTTCAGTCCGGATTGATAAATAATACTTTTAATTTATTCGAATAAAATGAATCGTTACTCTGGTCAAGGTTAAAGTCTCCAATGAAAAAATATCACCATTAAATGAATTGTAATTTTCAATCAATTCTTCAAAATATCTTAAAAAATCAGAATCTTTATTTTTTGGAGGATGATATAATGTATTTATTAGATATTTATTTTTGTTAATTTTTAATTCTAAGGAGACAATCCAACAATTTTTTTCTATACATTAGTCCCTCTTTAATGTATATTAATACACCCCCTGTACGTCGGTTTTCTGTAATGCAGTTTATGAAATTATACCCTGCAATTTGTAACTATCTATTAGTAACTGAACTATCAATATGTGTTTCTACTAGACAAACAATTAGTGGAGACCAATCTTTAATTAATATGTCAAGTACTGTTTTGTTATTTAAATATCCTTGACAGTTTAAATATACTATATTTTTGCTAACTATTTGCTATGAGCATGATTTAGTTTTTTCAGACACCCTTTCTATTATTCTCTTATAACATGGACATTCTTTATCTGTTGCTTTATGTTTAGTATCTAATCTTATATTTAATTTTTGTGTGGTATTTAAGCAATTTATACAATTAACTACATCTGACTTACATTCAGAGGTTTTATGTTTTCCTGAGCATTTTGAACACGTTTACATCATTTTTACAATCCGAAACAAAGTGATTAAGTCGATAACATCCTATGCAATGTATTATATTAAAGTGTTTATATATTTTACAAATTCTCCAGCCAAAATTTAGCTTTCCTTGTTTTATTATATAATCATAAACTTCCATGTTCTTAAGTTCCACCACTACACTACCACAATTTTTTCTTTTTATTTTATTTTTTATTATATATTCTATTACCCTTAAGTTTTCCTCTGCTATACTATCGATATCTTGTAACGAGTTTTCTTTCACCATTTTTTTTACTATTTCTTCGTTTGTTTCATCTATTTCTTTCGCTTCTACCCCAGTTATGATAACTTGGGGGTTTCTGTACTTTGGTTCTTCCACTTTGTATTTGTCACCCAACTCTTGCTTAACTTTGTCCGCTATAATGCCTTTCGAATCTGCATTTGCACAACTCATTATAATACCTCCCTCCTTTATGTTTTTTATATTTTCGACTCGTACTGCCAATGTACCCGGATCAATTTTATTCTTAATGTCATTTACTGTTGTACTATTGGCCTGATCTCTTGTTGGTCTTATCATTAGAATTTCTTTTTTCTTGTTTAACATATCTGCATATGATTGTTTTTGTCTACTTCATTTTTGGTGTTCTGAAACTTCGTAATTATTGCGCTATGCTGTTTAATTAATTCTCCTTGTTGACGAATTGTATCGATGCACTCAGATAATTGGTCTTTCATACCCATCAATACTTGAACAAAGTTGTTGTTCTCACAGTTTTCACATGTATCTTTGACACGTTATTGTTCACAATGACTCTATTTTCCTCTCATTTATATGTGCCCGCATTTTAATGGTATTTCTCAACACATAACACAGACAACTTTGGATTATTCCTTTTTATTTCGAGTTTTCGCATTGCTTTACAGTTTAGACCCTCATCTTGCATTACCACGGCCTGTATCTTTTTTCTACTATAATAGTTGTTAAAAAACAGATGTTGCGATCTGTTTTACTTTAGGTGCTGAACACAGATGTTTTATTGGTACAATTATACTTTCTACCCCAAATTTACGATATTCCGAAATACCGTGACCGGAATTTTTGTTGTTACCTCTTCGAAGGTTCGACACTAATCGGGCATTATGGAAGTTGAAATGAATGTGGAATATAAAATTGAAGAGATCGGTAACTACTAAATGGTGGCTATTGATTAAGATCAGTTTGCATATTAGTTTACCCTATATGCCTAGTAAAGATCTTTGACACGAGACCTTTGCGCCATCTAGTGTTTTATTTTTATAATTCTAGTTGTCTCAAAGTTGTAATTTACATTTGGCGTGTATTAGAATAATGATTAGTTATTCCATAAAATGGAAAGAGAAAACATCAAAACCGAAAGTCCGGTGTTAGTAGAAAAAAACCCAAAATATCATTATACCACTTTGCTGGATTTCACTATCACATTAGAGATGAAGAAAAAAATGGATTGCAGTAGTTTGACAATCGATCTCTAAAGGCCGTAAGTCTTAGACCTGATCTTGAACCTCTTTGTGCCCCTTGGACGTCCTGTGGCTAATCTTCTATTATTTTGAGAATTATCAAAAACACACACTTCGATTCTCTCTTTGGGATATATTAAATTGAAGTCTTGACATACATCTGAAGGTAAGGAGAATACCACACAAAAAGGCAACTTGGCATTAAATTTTCATATTATCGAAGGATATAGACTCATAGAAGGACACACATTAAGCTAAACATGTCATTTGTTTACATCATTTTGTTCTCGTAATACGTTTACTATTCAATAGAGGCACTGATGTGTTACATACAGCTGGAACTATATATCCTCTAAAATAACATATTAAATTATAGACGATAGAGAGGTCAAGAGCTAGAGCGCACGACTGCAAATCCAAAGTTCTGGGTTCGAAACCGAGAACAATTATACTTTTTCTGATATTATGTTATTATCAATTCATTTTATGTACTATTTTCAATTCAAATAAATTAATAAAACTTATTTTAATAGTACATAGAATAAGAATTTTAAATTGTTGCTACCGTTGTATACATAGACATATAATTTATTGTCTTCTATAAAGGTTACATGTTTGTAATGCTCTTAGCTAAGAACAAAACGAACTTCTCTTTGACATCTTGTTTTCAAATAATTATTCAGATGAACAAAATTATTTACAAACACTTACTCCATATCTAAATTTATATGTTTTACGATATATTTAAATTAAGAATTAAATTAGAATTAATACTTGAGTCGTAACAAAATAGTGATAATTATTTTTATCTATTAGTAAGAGTGACCCAGAGAAAGTAGAATAGAGGCAGTGAGAGGGAAGGGAAGAATATTTCGTAAGAAGCATTCTCTTCTATCGTTCAGTCTCAAATGGTTGCCGCTCTTTTTAAAATCATGGTAACAGCGTTTAATTACTATTAATTATATCAAAATTATTATGTACATTGCCATTTACAGAAAAATGTTCTGCATTAATTTGGCAAACGAAATTGCGGCTTACTGTATGAAAAGAACCTTGACATTACCACAAATATGCTTTTTCCTGTTTTTTTTGTCATCGGAATCGTAAACTTGATTATCACACTGTATATGAATATCAAAAATGTGTTGTATAAAGGCTGTTCCAATTTGAGGTTAATTTTAAATTTGCCACCATTTTATATATATATGTACTAGAATATCATGTATTTGACACATGACAAGTAGGAATATTCGGTTATTAAAAATGAAGAGATTTATATGATGAGCAACGCGTATTTTTATTAATTTTTTTTTAAAATTTGGTGAATGTTGTGCAGAAGTTGGAAGAAAATCTCGTATAGAATATGAAAATTCACTATAACCACAGTTATATACATATCAAAGGGTTAGTTTAGCGCTGTGGGAGCCCTTGCCAGGTTATCAGGGCCCATGGTTGGCGTCGTGGCTGCAGTTCCCCATGAATTTTCTAACCGTCCGGGCTGTTCCTAACAGGACGGCTTTTTGCATCAGTTGGAAAGATGTTCGTCCAGACCGAGGTATTTCAAATTGTTTAATAGATGTTTGGGACTACTCCTGTTGTTGACATAACAATTGGTACTGTTCGAGTGTTGTTCATGTCCCATTGTCTCTGTGTTTGAAATTCTAAATCCCTGTATTTGTCTATTGTTTCAGCCTGCTTAATATTTATATTGTTGTTGTTAGGGATTGCTATGTCAATTAAGGTTGTTTTTCTAGAGACTTTATCTACCAAACTATATCTGGTCTATTGTGAGGCAACAGTCCGATCGGTCAATATCGTCCGGTCCCAGTACAGTTTGTAGTTGTTATTTTTAAAATAGATTCTGGTTTGTATATATTATAGTAGGGTGTTCTTAGCGACTGTGATAGCTCGAGTTTCAGCGCTAGTTCCTGGTGCAGTATTTTGCCAGAGCATCGTGTCGTTCTTTGTATTCAGTTGCAGCGAACGCTTGGCAACCTCCTGTGATATGCTGGATAGATTCAGATGTTTGGCAACCATATCTGCATCTGTCGTTGTTGATAAAAGGGTCTTGACGATGTACTTTAGGTAGTTCTTAGTTGGAATTACTTGATCTTGGATTGCCAATATAAAGCCTTCCGTTTCAGGAAACATATGACCAGAGATCAACTAGTAGTTCGACGCTGAACTGTCGACATAATCTTGGTTGACGTCATTTATATGCCTTCCATGAAGAGCGGCTCTCTCTTTCCATTTCAGCAGTAGTTTCTGATCAGTTGTCGGTGGTATACTTGAACTTGTTGTTCTGTCAGTCGCAGAGGTGTTGAGTCATCAACCTGACATATGACTCTGTGTAGATCAGAAAATTCGGCGAGTTTCTGGAAATGGTTACGCAAATTGGAAATTTGTTGATCACGTAACTTGCTTATATCTGCCAATCCTCTTCCTCCTTCATACCGTGGCAACGTTGTACGTTCGTCGGAGCTCTTTGGATGGTGATTTTGAGCTTTTGTTAGTAGAACTCGTACTTTCCGTTGTAGTTGTTCAAGTTTTTTCCGTCTTGCACCATTTAACTATTCCGAATGAGTACTGAGCACGCGTAAGTGTTAATAGCCTGAAACAGATTTTTACTGTTAAGCTTAGTTTTCAACAGTCGTCTTACTCTTCTATAGAACTCTGTTGATAGGTCCTTTTTCATGGTGGAGTGATCAATTCGTTGAGCCTGCTTTATTCCAAGGTATTTGTAAGTATGGCCTTCCTCCATGGATTCAATTGAGGTGCCATCTCTCATTTCGTAGGGCCCTGCTGTATTTTGCCTTTCACTATATTGATAATCCGGCATTTGTCTAGGCCAAATTGCATATGGATGTCATTAGAGAACCCTTTTACTATTTTAAGCATATCATGCAGCTGTTGTTTCGTAGCTGCCATCAACTTTAAGTCGTCCATGTATAACAAATAGTTTATCTTTAGTGCTTGTACGTTGTTGTGTTTGAGACTGAATCCAAAGTTAGTCGCGTTTCAGTTTGCGTGAGAGTGGGTTCATGGCAAGGCAGAACCACAGCGGGCTAAGAGAGTCTCCCTGGAATATACCCCTTCTGATGGGGATAGAGTCGGTTTGTATCGAACAGTCGGCTTCATTCAGAAAGATTTTGGTTTGCCAGGTAGTCATGACATATTCTAAAAGTTAACAATACAATTATTTACTTTATAGAGTTCAGCACCTGAATGAGCCAATCATGTGGAACTGAATCAAAGGCCTTTTTGTAGTCCACATATGCCATATAGAGATTTCGTCGTTTGCATGTGCTTGATTGCAGACAACGGAATCAATTATTAGTTGTTCTTTGCATCCCATCGAGTTTTCGCGCATCCCTTTTGTTGTTCGGTAATTATGTTGTTTAGCTCACAATGACTGAAAAGGCGATGATTAATGCACGACGTTATAAGTTTGTATAAGGTTGGGAGGCAAGTGATTGGTCTGTACTTGTGCTGGGTCCTGTGTACATAGGTTATCCTTCCTTCCTAAAGAATATTATTATTATTATTATTATTAAAAATTTAAAAATTAACCTAAAATTGGAACACCCTTTAGAAACTAAAATTCGACGGTTATCATCAATAGTTTTGTAGCTGCAAAAATTAGAATAAAGGAACCCTGCATAATATTGATCAAAACAAACTTGTATGTAGAAATTTAGAAAAATTTGCTATTACAAAATTTAAACAAAAGATATTGAATCTGTGTATTTTATTATATTGTTCAGGAAATATATGTAAAACTAAATTTAGGGATAAAATTGAATGACAAATTTCTCTTGCTGCACTCCAAAGGGCGATACCCGCCTGTGGGGTGCTCCTTGTCCGAACTCGCCAAGAAAATATCAATCTCATGCTAATTTTATGTTACAGTATATCAAAAGACTCTTGAAGACTCAGGTTGATAACCCTGTAAGTAAATTTTTTTCGTATTCTAAGAGAAAAACTCTCGATGGCTGCTTCAAATCGACCAATAAAACTCTATGTACGACCTCGATCGGCCAGCAAAATCGATTGATTACCAATTTTCAGCAAACACACTTCACATATTTGTTTTCATCGAATTTATAACATCAAACTGAAAGTAAATGTAACTCTTACAATTTATGACGTCCTTATTCGTCAATCACAACATCTGAAGTTACCGAGACAGCTGTCAACTCATAACGAACTAAAAGACTCGATGTCCTTGGGGAGAGACCTAATGAGTTCCAATCACATTATACGAAGTTTGTTGGTGTACGTGCCTCAAATTTGGAAAAGCACAACAGAGAGACAATATGATGCGGAAATTTAGTTTAACGATACTTCATCAAACCCACAGCGTTTGATTATCATTAGTGTTGTTGAATTGGGAATTTTTTAGGCAAAATGGTGTTAATCGCTGGACTTTTGTTTTTGTTTTGAACAATAATATGCATATTGCTCCAGTTGTTTAAGGTTTCACGTGGGCTATATTTTGTGTAATAATTAGGTTTGGTTTACTGAATTTTTATTTAGTACTGCAATTAATTTTAACTAAAACTCAAATATCCCTACTCCCAGAATATATTTCGAATTCATTTATAAATGCAACATTTCCTTATAAAAAGTAATAGACTTTGGACGATTCTTCGTTTAAGCAATTTTTTGCGGTATTTACTAACAGTGGCGTGCCTGCTATGTTCATAGACGGTTCTTTGTCGCTTTGAGTTCGTTCATTCCGATTTGACTAATCATCCCTCGAAGTTTGATCTCACAACGTTCCAATAGCTTTGTATCTGATATTGTCATCAGGTAAATGATAGGAAATTCATATTATCCGTCATATTTATACCCTTAACCTGACGGTTGGTTGTCGGTGATGCGTAGCGGCAGAGGCCGAAGAAGAGCTCCCCAAATGGTTTTAATTAGGACGCTGGGCTGGCTAATTATATTTTCGTCCGAGATTATATATGCTGTCTCTATGAATTTTCTTTTGAACCAGTGCTCTTCCTTGTGAATTACCCTGGACTGGTCCCAGTTGATATTATGGTGTTTGGTCCATGCGTGACTAGCTAGCCCAGACTTCGTTACCCCTACCCTTTGAAAAGCTATGCGGTGTTCCTTAACCCTGGTGTCCAGCGGTAGTTTTGTCTCTCCAATGTAAAGATTGCCACAGTCACAAGGCAAGCTGTATATACAGTTATTTGGTACTGCTGGGGCCTCCGGCCTCGGTCATGTAATCATGCTCCTCAAGGTGTCGTTGAAGATCATTCTGTTTCCATAGCTGTGTGCAATTCGTCGAAGTTTGTCCGACAAGCCTTTAGTATATAGTAAAAGTAGAGTTGCTACAGTGATGTCTATGTGGTTTGTCCAGCTCTTCAAACGCCTTGATAGGGATGGTTTCCGAATATCCATTCGCCAAAAGGTCTTATATAAGTTTCACTTGTTCTTCTTTGAGGGCTTCTGGTGTGCTGCAGATATTTTTGGCTCTATGGATTAGTATTTTGATGATGCCAGTTTTCGTTGCTGAGGGGTGGTTGAAATTGTAGTGAAGTTATAATCCTGTATGCGTAGCCTTCCTGTAGACTGTTTTTTGGAGTCCGGTCCTACTCCTTTGACACAGTTCATCAAGAAATGGTAGGCATCCAAACACACTGATTTTTTTTATTTTAAAATATTGATTTTTTCACCTTATTTTGAGTTAATATCGAAATAGTACAATTTTCCATCGAAAATTCTCAAGCCTAAATATCTGCTTGTTTAAAAAATCGGCGGATTTTTGTTCCTTGAAATCTCGACTTTCTGATGGTGTGAAAAAATGTATACATTACTATCGTAAATATTTCAGAAAATGCAAAGAAACGCGGATCTGAAAATTAAGTAGTTAGACTAGAAGGGTCTTGTTTCTAACCCTTTCCTCAGTCCTCTATGAAATACCTTTTGATGGGCTAAAATTTTCCGTATGTCACTCAGATATGTAAGTATAATCTTAAAATAAAAATAAATAGGCATCTACGCATATTATTTAAAGAATTCTATAACCTTCTCAAACTATTGGAGATGTCTTATTACATTTGCTATAGTAATGTATATATTTTTTACACCATCAGAAAGTAAAGATTTCAACTAACAAAAAGCCCACCCACTTTTTAATATCAAATATTTTGACTGGAGAATTTTCGATTGAGAATTAGGGTGCTTTTTCGATATTAACTCAAAATAAATATTTTTTATAAAACAAAAAAAAATCCCGTTTAGTTTGGGACATACAAAGGTAAATTTTGACTAAATTTCGTGAAAAAATCATATTTTTTTTGGAAAAGTTAAAAATTAAAAATCAAAAACTTGTTTACTTGATTTTTTTACATATATTTTGAGGTTATGTGACAAAAATGTAAATACAAAAGTTGTAGATATTATTTTTACTTACAATTTTGCTATTTAATTTTTCATATGAGTTTTGCTGTAAATCGAGATAAAGCGTTTCTTACCCCTAAAACCCCACCCTTTACCCCTTCTCGACCTCAGATGGCCTGTAAACTAAGTTTCCTTTTGTAGTTGTTGTATTCCCTTCTTTTTCCAGTGGGATTCATCTTTTTTTTCACTTTTTACCATTTTCAAATGCTTCAAGCACTGGTCCATAATCATTCCTTCGTCTCAAGGTCATAACCGAAGCAACATGATTCGTGACACGGACTTTTAAAAACATCATTTCGAAATTCTTTTTTCGAAGCACAATATATCACCATGCGATGTTGGTTCTGCCCTGCCCACATTAGTTGAGGTACGAATTTGACATTTGCTTCTCTATCCCCAAATATGTCGTGAAAATTCTGTCAACTGAACTTCAGCTGACATCACAAAACTCAACAATCTCTTCTTTCTGTATAAATTATTGAATTCAGTTTAGCATTCATGTCGGTTCAGACGTTTGAAAGCTGCCCAGTCAATACTTGTTATTGTCATCTTTTAATATTTGAAGACGCGAGATGTAAAACCGACATCTAGGATTTTCAAGAGAATCAGTACACAAGGTTCCGAATCTGGAGCCGTTCCGTGTAATTGCTGTTCTTCCTTAACTCCTAGGACAATTCTGTCACGATAAAATTTTCAGGTTACTTCACCTGTCAGAGATATTGAATACTCTCTTCGAGGTGTCATTCCTTTGTACGCAAGACAATATATATTATATAAAAATATAATATATATTGTTTCTGGTCGGGAACCTTCATCAGTTGCGCTTCCCACAATTGAATGTCCTCTCGAACACTTCTTTATGCATTTGATGCATTTCGTTAAATTTGAAGACGCGAGATGTAAGAGCGATATCTAGGATTTTCAAGAGAATCAGTACACAGAGGTTCCGAATCTGGAGCCGTTCCGTGTAATTGCTGTTCTCCCTTAACTCCTAGGACAGAATGTCACGATAAAATTTTCAGGTTACTTCAACTGTCAGAGATATTGAATACTCTCTTCGAGGTGTCATTCCTTTGTACGCAAGACAATATAAATTATATATAAATATAATATATATATTGTTTCTGGTGGGGAACCTTCATCAGTTGCGCTTCCCAGGTTACTTCTGACAGGTGAAGTAACCTGAAAATTTTATCGTGGCATTCTGTCCTAGGAGTTAAGGGAGAACAGCAATTACACGGAACGGCTCCAGATTGGGAACCTCTGTGTACTGATTCTCTTGAAAATCCTAGCTGTCGGTCTTACATCTCGCGTCTTCAAATTTAACGAAATGCATCCAATGCATAAAGAAGTGTTCGATAGGACATTCAATGGTGGGAAGCGCAACTGATGAAGGTTCCCGACCAGAAACAATATATATTATATTTATATATAATATATATGTTTTGCGTACAAAGGAATGACACCTCGAAGAGAGTATCTTTTAATATGTTAGGAGTTTCGGTGCTAGCACTTTTGGAGGAAGAAGCAAAACTTTAGTGGCTGCACACTGTTGACTAGAATCAAACATAATGTTCTTTCTGTGCCATAGTAGCGGTACAACGCGCTCCTATAAATACTAGGCCCCACACAATAGTTGCTTACGTAAACTAGATATTATTCTTTCCACATTTTCTGTGAAATTAAAAACACAAAAATTATAGTGGCTGAAATTACTACTTTACCAACTTTAGTCTCCCCTAACTAACTAATATTTATCCTAAGAACTAACCACAGTATGTGTACATTTTCTTGCAAAGTTTTTTTATTTTGATTTCCATAAATTAAGTTAAATCCACTTGACGATCTGGAAAAGCCCGAGATGTGTTTATTCCCTTTGTAAAGTTCCAAACCCAGAACTCCAAGCAAGTCATTTGTAACATGAGTGAAGTTCAAAATGAGTTACTGTGGAAGCACAGGGTAATTCTATTGTCTCACATTTAGTGGCGTCGTCAACTCAATTTTCGGTGTATACGCGCGTTTAGAAGTTTATTGTATACATAAACTGGAACCCCACAGGTATTGTTGTTTTGAAACGACAAGAATTTTTCTTCACGAATCAGATTAGATT
The DNA here is from genome assembly GCA_034190945.1 of Octodonta nipae. Classification (NCBI taxonomy): domain Eukaryota; kingdom Metazoa; phylum Arthropoda; class Insecta; order Coleoptera; family Chrysomelidae; genus Octodonta; species Octodonta nipae. The sequence continues at coordinate 11,233,171 of CM067218.1, read as the reverse complement.
TACTCTTTCGAAATAATTTGGATATAATTATGTAATGAAGCGTCGCAGACGAATGAAATGCTTGAACGACGATCGCAAATTCAAAATTCCTACAAATATTTTTCTTAATTAAATACAAACGACTTCATCCGATCGTTTAAAACGATATTTATTCCGTTTCGGAGTTTTTAATGTCGAAAAGAATTCTTAATTTTCAAGTTGAAAGACTTTTTTCGATGATTCGCGCTCCCCTCGTTCATGACCAATTGATTTAAGAAACTGGAATTTAATAAATGAGTTTGGAGTTTAATGGGGAAAAAATTTAAAATATTAGTTTAACTCGATTGCTAATTTTTTAATATTAGTAAGAATAAATATCAATCCAAAGTACATTTTTAATACAAAAGATAGTATTAATACTATACAAATATAATTTTAAATTCTGTAGATTATGCCTACTGTTTCATTAGCCTAGTACTGTACAGTTAGGTCATAAATCGATGTTTTAATAGGTAATTTGGTAACTACAATAGATATATAAATAATTTGGTCAAGTGAGAGTTGCACTCGCATACTAAGGGTTCCGTACCACCTTCAAGATTCTAATATTCCAGTTTCAGACAAACAGGGACTGAGTGCATTTTCTTATATTTACCCTAATGTTATTAAAGGAAGCATTTTAAATTTATAAAAAATATACACTTTGATTTTCTACACATAGACTTTTTATTTTATCTGCTTCAGGATTTGTTTGATTTTTATCAGAATACGTATCTGTATTTAATTTTCTAATTTGGCCCCCAAAAATTAGTATTAGAGTTTTATTTTACTAATAAAATTTCACAGAAGCCTTTTATAATCTACTGTCTGAGTTTTGAGGCTCTGTAGATTGGGAGATAAAGGGCAAAAATACAAATAAAATATATTTTTTTCAAAATTTAAATAGTGTAGTTTCTAAAGTGGGAATTAAGTCGATGTTTAACATTTTAGTTAATATCTTTTAAACAAATGATTTAAAAATATAATATATTTGGAACTCACATAATGAGCCTTTTATCTGATATGTTACATGATGCGTTTGAAAATTGAATTTTTATTTTCCATTTAATTGTACAACTTGTCCCTAAAATTATTATGGGTGTTTTCTTATAAATTTCAATGAGCCCCAGTACCCCTAAATATTTTCAAAATTTTAAGTAGTATGGTTTCGGAAATAAAGCCAGAAATGGAAATTTTTTTATATCTTTATGTTAATATCTTGTAAAGAATTATAATGAGCCCTTTTATTTGATGTATTGCATGATACTAAAAAAATATTTCTTCGTTTTCCCTTTAATTTTATAATTTGGCCCCCAATATTAATATTAGGGATTTTTTCATATTTTTCCTGAAAACAAAAACATTTAGGTCTTATAGGTTGGGGAATAACGGGAGGAATGGGTAATTTTTTAAAAATATTTTTTAATATATTTTAAAATATTCATTTAAAAAAATATATTTGTATCCGTCACAATGAGCCCTGTGATTTGATATCGACAACCAACAACGCCCAGATACGAAAATCTGACGCTACGATTGGACCTTAAAAAGGGGCCTTAAGAACGACCCAATGATCTATTTCTGTAAATAGACCGAGCGAACGCTCATGACCGAGATATAAAGAGTATCGAAATAGGTATATTTTCCTACGGATTAATTACCTCGAATTCCCATCACTTCACCTGTATGTAGGAGTCTAGTACTCAGAATACGAAAACTAATTTAAACGTTTCAGTGCAGATACACAAACCTGATTTCATAGACGATCTGTAAACCTAACTTTTCGTCCAAATTCAATTTTTTTTTGAAACCTAATCCAGGAAATTATTTTTTGTTTATGCTCTTAAAGTCATATGATTTGTATATGCTCTAAGGTCAGTTATTAATTTGCATTGCACGGTACCTCCAGAACAATATCATCTAAAGCCCAATACTTAGGTATTTAAAAATGGAGTATTTATTATAGAGTTAGAAATTATTCAATAGTGTTTATGTAAAATGTTTATTTTATAATATAAACTCGGTCAGGATATAAATGTAATGGCAGCTTGGTAACTGATAACGTTGCCCTTTTTGTGGTTGTACTGACTTTTGACGTATGTCAAATCTCTAATTCAAAATATCGCCTATGAATTTGTTGTTATATTTGTTAATTACAATTTATTGATTTTTTTTAACTTTTGCATTTCACAACCATACTGATTATTATTGTTAGTCTTAAGATGAGATCATTTCTAGATTTTTCAATCCTATGAAAGCAAGATAATATATATTGTTTCTGAACCTGCATCAGTTGCGCTTTCCTTAAGTGATAGAAGACTCGAAAAAAAAAGCTAGATGTCGAAAGAATACTTGAAAACCTTTTCCATGATATTATTAAGAAACTGCATTAATATGTGAATCTATAAAGTTTTATGTTCATATTTCAAGTTCATGAAGTTTCTTTATTCACAATAATGCAATATTTTTAGAGTCAGAATGCCTCAGAAGACCTAGAAAATTATGTACATTTTTCAAAGGACTTCCAACTTGCTGTAAAATATAATAACAATCATTATCCTTTCAAACTTTCTGTCATTCGCAAAGGTTGTAATTTGTGTTCATATAAAAATTCCTTCTTTTAGTTTCGCATGAGATAATGAAGAAAATTTTTGGCACAAGTGCTCTAAACAACCTCCTTTTTTATATATAGTCTTAACGAATTGCGTCATTATGCATAATTTTTATGAGTGCAGGCAGCATTTTTTCAGAGTCGACAAAATTTTTAGTAATCTATTTTTTGGGTTTTGCTGTAACAATTTTTCGACAAACAATCCAATAATCGTCACGTACCTTTCAACAACACCAGAAGCTGAATACAAAATTTACAAGAATTCGTCATTAGTGAACAGGCACAATGACAGGGCACTCAACCCGAATTACGAGTCTTTTTGAGAGAAATTAATATCCCATTCATTTTCAATTTTAAGTGGCAGAAAGAACTTCATTTATTAAGCGTTCTTGGATTCAAAAAGAAACACGAAAATTAATTAAAATTAATTCCATGTCAAGATCTCTTTTAAGAATAAAGAAAAATGCTCGAGTATCACTCAAATTCTGGACGGTCTTTCAACGACGTATTATCCTTGTAGATTTCGAAATTATTCAATTCAGTTTATTCGACAAAACCACAATATGCAGGAGAAACAAGAACTAAACTACAGTAAAAAAAATCTGATTATTATTTTGGTTCTAAAGTTTCTGGTTATCTGATAATTAAAAGTAATTCTAAATAGCTTACACCACTGATTCATTGTGAAAATATTAAAAATATCTCTTTTTATTTCATACTAGCTGCAGTCCTGGATTTATGAATAGGCCGTGTAGGCCCCGCCTATGCGGCAGCGTCCTGGGGCATATTTCAGTCAGAAAATATTAGGTCTTTATTACACTATCGCGACTAAGCCGACGATGTTAATATTGACTATTGTGTTCTTTTTACAGATTGATTGAGCGTTCTCAAAACGAAAAATGAGTCCTTGTCCCTGTATTTACCTTTAAGGCCTTCTTTACTACAAAAGGAAATTACAAATTAAAGTGGCCTACACTCATAAATATAAATCCGGCACTGACTAGGGCCTGGGCCACATAGTAGAAAAAATTTAAATGTTAATATTGTAGAAAAAAACCTTCCCAGTACCAATTCAAAATTTTGGCCAACCATTTATGAGGAGTTAAAAATATCTCCAACGGATGACATCGCCAAGTACTGAGTCATATTGTGAATCTAACCCGTTCAAACAAAAAAAATCACCACAATTGGCCCCACCGTTTAGGAGATATTAAAAAAAACCTACAACCCGTTTGTAGCACCACATACCGACCTAAATTATAAATTTATTTTACTCAAACAAAACACACAAAAAAATTCCGTAAATTGACCCAACCATTAAGGGGGATTTAAAAAAATTCCTACAACCTACCCGGTCATAATGTGAATTTAAACCTTCCTGGAACTGACTAAAATGTTCATTTTAAAACTTATTAAGTCTACTTTCGAATACCATGTGCGCCTGTGAAATTTCAAATATGGCGGTTTCAATATGGCGACCGGAAGTGGAATAAAATTAAACTTTTTTGGAAAAAAGCTTATAGAAAAAACCATTGGAAGCTCAAATTGTAGCAAATGAAGGCTCTTTCAGGCTGGTGCAGTTGGATAAGAAAATTCAAGATGGCGGATCCAATATGGGTGCGCAAAATCCTGCTTTTTGGCCAATTTTTTCAAAGCCACCTATTTTGCACCAAATTTTGTATACGGGGGTTTTTGAGATCGCTAACCACGAGTATAAGATTATATTTGAAAAATTAAAAAAATGAATTTGTCGGATCCGCCATCCTAGTTTTTTCGAAAATTAACAGATTTGCCCCAAATAAGGTAAACGGGGGTTTTTGGGGTCGCTGATCACGAATAAAAAGATTTTCAAAATACATTATGAGAATATAATATGGCTAAAAGGTTTTCTGAAAGCCGTTCGATTTGAAATAACCGTCCGCCATATTAAATCTATGCTATTTTGAATTTAAAAATGTGATTTTACACTCGTGTTTAGAGACCACAAAAACCCCCGTATACCTGTATTAGTGCGAATCGGTTGATTTTCGAAAACAACCGTCCGCCATTTTGAATCCGTCATTTTGAATTTTTCATATATAATCTTATACTCGTGGTCAGCGACCCCAAAAACCCCGTATACAAGATTTGGTGCAAAATGTTTGTATTAGAAAAAATTGGCCACAAAGCGGGATTTTGCACACCCATATTGAATCCGTCATCTTGAATTTTTTATCCAACTGCACCAGCCTTAAAAAGTTGTTCATTTGCTACAATTTGAGTCGAAATACGGAATTGTCGCTTGCAATTTCCTTTTCTATAAGGTTTTTTTTAATTTAAGTTTCATTTCACTTCTGGTCGCCCTATTGAAACCACCAGATTTGATTTTTTAAAGACGCACACGGCATTCGCAAGTAGACTTCATAAGCTTTAAAATAAGCTTATCCCATATATATGTTCTGAGAGGATTCAGCGGTCATTATTATGAACTAGGTTAGGTTTCGACTCCTGCTTTGGGGCCATTATCAAGAGACAAAAAATGAAAAAAATTTCAAGGTTTAAATCGAACTTGGGGCCTCAATCCGCCTACTCCCCAAGAGTCACTAGACTTCTTTCTACAACACCTCAATAGTATAAATTCTAACATTCAATTTACAATGGAAATCGAGTCCGATTCTTTTCTCCCGGTTCTTGATGTCCTCATAACAAAAACCAGCAATGACAGATTTTCATATACCGTCTATAGGAAACCAAGCCATACCAATCAATACTTAAATACCCAATTACACCATCACCCTGCCTAATTGAGTTCTGTAATGAAATCTTTGGCTCTTAGATCTATGCGCTTAACAGACATTGATAATATACAACACGAACTTAATTATCATAAACAAATCTTTCGAGAAAACGGTTTTCATCCGGACCACATTGCGCGCATAATTCGTCAATCTCAACAACCCCGAATACTCCAACCTCCTCAGAAACAGACTAACAACACCGGAGGCCTTCCTTCTACACATTCGAGGAGTCACTGACAAAGTAGCACGGATTTTACACCGATATCAAATAAAGACAGTCTTTAACACCGCTCAAACTACAGCCAACTTAACTGCGAACCCTAAAGATAAAGTACCTAACAAGGATTGAGAAGTTTAGGATATTCCATGCGAGTACCCACAGAGCTACATCGGTCGTACCAAAAGGCGCATAAACCATCGAGTATGTGAACATTCTCTGTCAGTTCGCAAAAAAGATCCGACTTCAGCTCTAGCGCATCATCATATCCAAACGGGACACTATCAACTTCAAGTACAGTAGGACCATCATATCTCTCAATTGCCTTAGGGCATCCACAATTCGCGAAGCTATAGAAATAGAGAAACAACGCCTCTGTCTAAACCGACGCGATGACTGCTCATGCCTTCCTGCAGCATTGACCTTCATAATTGCCAGATTAAACAAACCAGACACGCCCACCAACACACAACTAATCACCGCACGTGACATCCAATTCTAATCGACCGATAACTATAAATAAAAGAAACACACCGGATTCACATTTAGTTCAGTTACCTAGTGATTCTTGGGGAGTAGACAGATTGAGGCTCCCAGTTCTATTAGACAGAAAACGAGATTGGTCAAAATAGTGCCTGTTTCTTAAAAGCAAAATAAATAGCTTATTTTTAGTCATAGTGAAAAAGTTAATTATATTTGAAAACTCCATCCAATTAAGCCATTACATAAGTAAAAATTGTAAAATGAATAAGTTAAAAAAACAAAACTAACTTCAAAATGTAACTTAACTAAAAGCTTTAAAAAATCCCTGAAACTATTATATATTTTTTCCGTGCCAAGTTCAAGTGAAAATAATTAAGAACTTGAAAAAAAGCATTTAATTGCTAGAGGAAAAATATATTTTGCTTTTTAGATAAGTTACTTTTGTGAAGTCGGTTAAAATATATTTTAAATGTTTTAAACAATGTATTTGTGTTGTAATGAGCCCTTACCTTTGGTACATTACATTAACTTATTAAAGGATGCACTTGTACAAATATTTAATATACAGGGTGAGTTTTTTTTGATGATCAGTATGGGGATACCAATTCGGAAACTAATAGCGGAGATAGAGCAATGGTTAAATTGGGTAAGATAGTTTACGCAGATATGGATCTTTTTCTAAACCACCAAAGGAACGTAATCAAATTAACGAAGTAGCACATCTAAATGTTTGCGTAATGGTAAATCAAAATTCATCTACATCAACTCGTGAGATTGCCTGTCAGCAGAAGCTGGCACATCTAGAAAGAGAGGGCAACGAACTGTAGTTAAGGTACTTACTCACTTACTTACTTACTTTCAGTTTCTCAAACTTTGCATGCTGGTGACGAACATCGACGTATTTTGTTTTGTATTTGGTTTAGAGACATGTGCCTTGACAATCCACAGTTTCCATTAAAGGTGTTATGGTCAGATGAAACTAGATTTACTAACTGCGGTATGTTCAATAGACACAATAAGCATATCTGGGCTAAAAAAACCCTATCCATGTAGAACAAAGAAGACCCCAGATAAAAATTGGTTTTAATGTTTGGTGTGGTATCATAGGGTCTACTATTCTGGGGCCTTTTATCTATGACTGGGGAGCGCTACTTGCATTTCCTGCATTACACTTTGCAAGAGATGTTGCATAATTTGAATTTGAGAACTCGTTTAGAAATTGAGTGTTTCCAACATGATGGAGCACCTGCTCATAACTCGTTATTAGTAAGACAACACTTAGATTATATCTATCCAAACGCTTGGAAGAAATAGCCCACGCGAATGGCCACCCCGGTCCCCCGATTTGGCAGTTATAGACTTCTATTTATGGGGTGCGCTAAAAAACAAAGTATTCAATAGAAAGTATGAGGCAGTTGGTGATCTAAGGGAGGCGGTATTACAACCAATTGAAGAAATTGGTAGGCGGTCTGTATGGAAAGCGGTAATGCCAACCTTAAAAAGATGCAATTTTTGTCTTAATGACAATGGTGGACTTTTCGAACATAAATTCTAACCATTATTATGTACCTTAATATCTTAAGTTTTTAGTAAGTACCTACTCATTTAGTTTTTTCGTTATATATGATATACCTAATAAAAAAATCGTTCAATGTTTTTTGGAATAGTTATTAATAAATCAATCTATTTCATGGCTACCTACGTTAAAAGTGAAAATAAGAGAGAAAAGCATCCATAACTCCGTTATTTTTATGAATAACTATATCGAGTATTATATCCGATTTTCTGAGGTCTTAGCCAACTATGGTTTCCATTCAAAAAAAGAAAAGTTTGTGTCATATCTCGAAAACGAGAGCTGTCACTCAAACGAGGACATGGCAAACATATTCGGGATACAATTCCCTTCAATTTTGATATTTACACTTTTTTTATAAAATCAAAAACAAAGAAGCTAGAGGGATTTGAATAAATCGACAGAATTTCGTTTTTTTCAAAATATCTAATAAGCCATCATTTTGTACAAAAATCCGAAAGTGTCATAAAATTGGGCCAGTAAAACTGCAAATCTTTCCCAATTTAACCATTGCTCTATCTCCGCTAGTTTCCGAGATCCCCATACTGATAATCAAAAAAAAACTCACCCTGTATATTCCATTTACTATATACTTTATTCTCAAAAATATTATTATTAGGATTTTACAAAACCCTAAAAACTGAATATAGGACAGACTAATGAACGTCCACAAAACGAAAAATTAGGACGTATTACAAATACTTGGTGTATTTGTAAAAGTGGATACCAACTTTAACAAATTGGCATCACTATTGTATACCAACTTATAATAAACGCCCGCACGTAAAGTGTATAAAAACACAGAAAATACAGTTAAACCGTGAGCTTAAAAATAATAAATGACATGAATGTGTATTTCTATATTATTGAATATAAAACAGTGTCTTAACAGTTCTTATTCGACTCTTGCGTTTATAACAATTTAAGGAGGAAATATTTCGTGCATTATTTTCATTTCGTCCCTTCCAATATACAACATTATATTGCGATTTCACGGTTTTAATATCGAAGAATCACTTTTCTATGCAGACATGCGAACACGTAATAAATATTCACCATCAGGATGAAAATAAAAAAGGAAAAACTAGATATCAAAAACATCTGGACACATAAGGACACATTATTAAATTTTTCCCGATTTCGATCTCTCTCCTATCTTTCCTGGCGCACACTGAACGTCTCCGTATCATACCATAAAACAAATTCACCTCCTTTGCGAATATTTTGACGTCTATGCCAGGAGAGTGATTTAAAACGTAGATTAGAATAAAATTCAAGGATATACGAAAGTTTCTTATCATTTTCTCATGTTTGCTGGGAATGGCGATTTTGTTCGTACGAGTTTAAAGACAACTTTAGAAATTTTGGGTGACTCTTGGGAGGTGTCTGTGACACACTTTTAAGATTGTGGACAAGAGTTTATTGTTTAGGTTATTGCTGTAATCCGACAGTGATGTACAAAGTCAGTGAAAATACATTAAAAACTAGAGTATGCAGCTAAATGCTCATTTTTTTCTAAATAGCGTTCTCTTAGCTGAATACACTTCAAAAGCGAAACGAGGAAAGTCACTAGGAGTCAAATATGATATTTATTTAAGATCATGTTCTAATTAAGTTTTACGAATTTCCTTCTCACTTGTTTTCTCTTATATGAAGAAACTAAGGAAATTATAAAACACAAAAAAATAAGTAAAAACCAATTAGAAGATACAAGAACAAACTTAGGTTTTATTATCACTAATTACAAAAATATAGCCAGATCTTGACACTTTTTAAGTATACAGTGCCCGTAAACCGTCTTATTCTCCATAATGTCTTTTGAATGGTTTTACTTACAAGGAGTAAACCCAAACCAGTTTGGGTTTACTCCTTGAAGATGACAACTTAGAGTTGTTGAAACGGCGTTGAGTGTTTAAAATAAAGGTTTGGTGTTAGGGTGCAAAACAGTGTTTTTACATTTGTGACACACCAAAGGTTCCACAGCTTTTCCATCAGTTTTGTGTTACGTTATTTGGTTTACTTTTTGATAAAATTCATTTCACTGTATTTCTTGTTTTGAAAGATGTTTTAATATTAAATCTGTTTCCCATTCTTTTCAGTCTTTCTGAGAGACCCTGTATGTATGGTATGGTTCTTGTAGTAATGTTGTTATCAAGGGTATTAGTATTGTTTGGAGTAGCTTGATTTTGAATGTTAGTCATTGTTGTGTTCAATTTTATCTAACTCTTTATTAATGAACTTTTTAGGATAATTGTTGGCAGATAAAACATTTATGATAAATATTTTTTTCTTTATTAAGTTGCCAAACATGAGATATTGCTATCGCATAGCTGAGCACGTCTGTAATATGTCCATATAAATTCAGTAAAGTGATCTATCGCTCCAGTCACAAGTCCCTTAGCACCAATGGAAGACCTCCTATTTTGTTGATGTCCGACTGTATTATATTATTTAATATCAATCTGTTCATGCTTTTTTGATCCATCAATTAATTGATCTTGGGCTGTGATTTTGAACATTTGTGTATTTTTTTCTTAAAATGTTCGAGAACGGCTGCATTATGTTTTGAACAAGAGATTATTAGCCACCAACCAGTTCAAAGCCTCGAACGCATTATCGTGAGACACTGAAAACTCATTAATGATAAATAAATTCTCCAGATGCTCAGTAACAATCACTATTCCAGAGTTATCTACAGATCTAGGCTACATATGTGGCAGTTCTTCAGTTCCCTCGAAAAGATCTTCGGTAAAAAGTACTTTACCACGCAATCCAGTTTGTTCAAATAAGCCGTTAAATTTTAAACATTTAAAAATTGGTATTATTCCAGAAAGTAGGCGCTTTTCAGTTTGCGGCAATCGTAGTATAACGTCAGGTATAACCCTATTTCTTCGTGCAAATATTAGACACTTTAGAGTAAAATGTATTTATCGCATTATTAAAGGACTCATCACATACCTCTGATTAGTCTTTTTCTGACATTCATTTCTGCTGTTACAAGACGTTCCTCTACTGTTTGTGTTAACTGACTTGCTTGCCTGAGAATTCTGTTCCTTTTGATTCTGGCAAAGTGTTCTTCTTATAATTCATATTTTCTTCTCTCTCATGTACGCATTCTAACGTCATCTATCTCGAGAGCAAGCTGTTCACATGATTCATTTTCCCTTCTCTCTTGTGTCTGTATTCTATTGATATCTTGCCTATTAGTGCATTGTTCTAACGATTCGTTTTCTCTTTTTTAGCTACAGCAAAACTATTTTTTTAAGCGTTGTCGCTTGTGGACATCGCTTTCATTAACAGTCTTCCCCTGTCGCTTTAATTTCGAATCTCTTTCTTTGTGTAATGGTTTCTATTTTGTTCATGTCGTTCCCGCGAGTATAGAACAAAAATTGTCCATTCTCCCAGAGGTTTACTGTAGGGGGATGAGGGTTCAGTAGAACAGGGTTCGCCTTGGTATCCTGAGGCGCACGATACCAGCGACCTTATACCACGCAGCCCTCGGTAGAATCCACATTCATAACAAACGTCCACCAAACTATCACCATTCACCACCCATTCAAACTCCCCGCTGTTTTATCGCTTAATTACTCAGTTCCTTTGGCTAACTACTAGCTCCATCAGATCCTGGTTACCATCTAGTAACAAAAAACTTGTTAAGACGAATCAATCGAGTACAAGTTCTTTAGATTGTTTATACGGGGCATGCGGATTTGTAATCCTGTACCCTCTTATTGGGCGTTTTGTAGAATGGCTTTTGTTTCTTTATTAAGCAATTACTCTCATGCTTTTGTTTAGCCCGAAATGAGAGCTGCCGTTGTCTAGGTTATACTGTCAATCTCTCTATTTTGAGTTCGTTGGTTATGTGTCTATTTTGAATATACCAGGGTGATCTGATAATTTTTCTAAGATTTTTTTTACTGTTTCTAGCTCGTGGATTGTTGCTATTTGGCCCCATGCTGTTGAATATAGAATTATCAGAAGGATGGGGGTATTGTAGAGTGTTTGTTTGTTGTTTAGGTAGAGTCTGCTAGTTCTTTGTATTAGACTATTTATTTGTCCTGTAGCTGCCCCCACTTTCTTGGCTGGGTGGTTGATGTGTTCTTTCCACATCAGTTTCTTTTCAAATACTACACCTTGATATTTGACAGTGTTTTCCCATTCTGCTTGGTTGCCGTATATTTCTAAATATGTGTTTATTCCTGCTAAAATTTATTGCCTGACTTCAGCGGGTGCATTTTCCATTATTTGGTGAATTCTATTAGGGTGTCGATGGTATTTCGGAGATATCTTATGCTGAGGTTGGTGTTTCTCGATGAAAAATGAATTTTCATAGCGTATTTGTCTTTATGCTGGGACAAGATTGGTGGTGTGTTTTTATTGGCTCAATTGTTTCAGCCAATCAGAACCCTGATTTTTAGATAAATCAACGGTCCATTTGTCTTTGAAGTATGTTCTATGTGTTTTTTATGCTACTGCACTTTTGATTGTAATATAAGGCCCCGCATGTGCGACTCCACAGGTAGGTGGAAGGCTTCGGCCCGTTTATTGAGGTTCATTTTTCGTTTCTCGATATCAATGAAGACCATCACTACCCTTGATTTATAATTTTTAATTTTGGTCAACATTCTCCCTACGTGTAGGGTTTGCCCTATCTTCTATCGCAAAATTCTCAATATTTTCTTTTTCGACTTAAGGTTTTTGTGGATAAATAAATAAAAACAATGTATTGGAGACTATAACGTGAAATATTGGCTGAGTATGTTGATGATTTATACGGGGCGAGGAAAAAGTATGGAAACCCCTGAATAACTAAAGTAGAACTCATTTTCAAGAAAAATGATGAATACAAAAATCGTAGTATTTTTCTCTGGCAATTTAATTCCTTGAATTTGACCTTGAGCCTGACCTTGAAGGTCATTAATGGGTCAAGTTGAATTTTTAAATAGGTACCTCTACTTTTTATCACTAAAATGAAAAGAGCAGAAAATTTCACGTCCAAATATGCCCTTGACCATGACTTTGACCATAACTCACCATGACCTTGAGGGTCGTTACCGGGCCAAGTTGAAGATTAGTATATTCCAAGAGGTTCAAGGCCAACAATTTGAGGCTAAAAGATTAGAATTTCAAAAGTACCCCGATAGTGAGAGGCTAGGGAACTCACTTCAAAAAGCACCCCGATAGTGAGAGGCTAGGGGACTCACTTCAAAAAGCACCCCGACAGTGAGGGGCTAGGGGAATCACTTTAGAAAGAACCCCAATAGTGAGATTCTATTGAATTCACTTCAAAAAAACACCCCGATATTTAAAAATGTTAACTGGCCTAACTAATGACCCTCAAGGTCATGGTCAAGGTCATGGCCAAAGGCATATTTAGACGTGAAATTTTCTGCTCTTTTCATTTTCGTGTTAAAAAGTAGGAGTTCCCATTTTAAAAAAATTCAACTTGACCGGTTAATGACCTTCAAGGTCATGCTCAAGGTCAAATTCAAGGCAAGCATTAAACTGCCAGAAAAAAATTCTACAACTTTTGTATTTACCATTTTTCTTGAAAATGAGTTATACTCAAGTTATTCAGGGGTTTCCATACTTTTTATATTACATTATATCTACCAGGAGCAACTCTTGAGAGTGTAAAATGTGTGTTATACCAAATTAGAACATACATAGTTTAATCAAAGATGTATATAAAGTATTTGAAGTATATATTGTTTAGATAATGTAAAACTGGTGATATAATTCCACGATTTGCTTAAATTCCCTATTCAGTTCAGTGATGGCATTATTAATAACATAAAATGCTCAAACGGAATATATAGAACCTAATTAAAATATTTCTTAAAAGTTGAATATAACGAAGTTGGGCTCCAAAATGCAATCCACAATTTATTGTTGCAAATTTAAAGTTTCATACTCAGAAAGGACTTATCCACAGTTAAACTGCATCCCTAAGAGTAAACATAGTAAAAATATGTAAGATTGTTCTCTTATTGGAAGGAAAATCGCGTATCCGATGTACCTCCTCTTCAGTCTAGAGATAATCTTATTGTGTATCTCTTATTAAATTTCTGCACGTTTTCTGAAAACTTGGTAGTTTCCGTTATATTTATGCATCTTTGTATTCATACGTTGTTGAATGTGCCTCGACTGGATTGTTTCATGGAAAATAAACTTTTTTCTCTTGCTTCAATATTTTGCAAAACGCTACAGCGAGCCCCGGGCTATGTATAAGGAAATTATTTGCATGCTGGTGAGATACCTTTAATTTGCAATTTAATGGAAGTTTGCTGTTGAATGTAAGGCTTTATTTCTAAGTAAAGGTACCGTTTCTTATTGCTATAAAATACAGTTAGGGTAAAATTCCTATTTGGTAAAATTTAAATTGCTTTTTTACTTCAATAAAGAACAAAGAAAATTAATTTGTCTGCTTCAATAAAAATCTTTAAAAGCAATTATACAGTGTAGAACAGCCAAATTAAATAAATTCGATAACGAATAAAGGAAGGTTTGTTGGGTAAAAGGCTTGGAACTTTTTCTCCAAAAAAAATTATAGGATGTGTCATGTGACAGTGGCCAATACCAACTTTCTTACTTTAAAGGCAAGCTCCTGTATATTATTTACTTTTTGGATTCTCCAGAAAATTCTAGAGATAATCCATGTACAATGTCCTATACCTATCTTCAACTATTTCGGAAATATTAAGTGTTTTCAGAGTTATTACAAAAATTAACATTGAAAAAAGAAAATTATTTTATTTCACAAATTCGCTATATTGCACTCAATACTTAATTCCCATATTTTTCAAATATGATTTGAAAAAAAACATTTTTGTTCTCAAAACTCATACTCGTATCCCATGACAATATGCAAGATGAAGCACCGCGTCATTACGAAATCAATGTCCGGCAGTACCGGAACCAAATTTTTTTAAGTGAAAATCCAAATTGGTATTCTGCTTAAGTTTCATGCATCCCTATAATGGACTCAGAGGATGAAAGACAATTTCGATAGGAGAACGATTTCTGTCAACAAATGATGGTAAGGATAACAATGATCCATGGAAGAGGTTGTTTCTTGATGAGGCATATTTATACTCGCTTCACGGTCATGGTAAACTCAAAATTGCTCTAAGATAACGAGAATTCACTGAATGACGAGAAACATACATTGAAAAAGACTTTGGTCACTTTTTGTGGGATATTTCTTCAAAAATACTGTATACCTGATCCAAACCCGTAAACCACTCAACTTAATTGATGTCCTATTTGAAAGGGGATATTTCAAAAATACTGTGTAAAAACTAAACTCCTCAATTTAGATGTCCTAAAAAGCGAATTGCTTTTAGATCAATCACGCCTGAGATGTTGAGTAACGACCAAACAAGATTATTTCATTATATTATGACATATTATGTTATTCGTAGTAGTAGATTACATGTTAAGTTGAATTGGAAAGTATAGATAAATCCTTCTTATAACATGCCAAGAGAAATCCTTCTTCTTCTTATGGCATGCCAGAGATTATAGAAATTTCCTTAGGGAGGCTGCAAATGATAACACTTTCGATGGGGGAAAATCTGGTGATCCTGGTGGCCATCTCAGACTATCTTTGCTAAATTCTTGTAAGAATATGATTGTGTCATCCGTAGTATAAGTTGAGCTGCGTCTGATACGTATAGCGCTCTATACCATGACACATTGCTGTCCTGCTATCTAGTAGTTCACGAATAGATATTTTCCACCTCTTAGGGGTAGAGACTTCCAAAGTCACGAAGACCTAAGGTAACTTGACAAGAAAAACATGTATTTCGAGGTGCAACCTCAACTTCATACCACACAAGAAACGGGAAAACTGAAGCCATTCTGGATAAAACAAGCAGAACTCTTCTCAAAGAACAAATAAACGATTCTGGCAATAGGTGAGCGAAACCAAAAACAACTCTACTATCTTCACCTGAAGCTCAGTCGCCAATTACACGGAGTACTGTGGGACAGACTGGAGCTGTTAACATACTGAAGCACCGAGCCCGACAAATCACAAACATCGTTGAAACTCCACAAGAAGCTGGAGAATCTACAAAGTCTCGGAAGTACGAACAACCTGTAGCCCACAGTGTCCACAACATCTCGACCCACCCACTATCCACCACCGAAATTAATGTTCTCAGTAAAGGTTTCAAGTTTGTATAATTCCGAAGAAAATTTCGATCTTTAATGTCGAAATAAGTCTCGCAAATTTAGATAAGTAAACGGCTGAGTAGATGAGGCAAGACGTTGCCCAAGTCATCAAATCCGCGAAAATATATCTGATAGCGTTACGAAAGGTACGCCTCCGGATGTGATGAGGTTATTAGGTAGTTATCATCGTCATTAAATATAAATTATATGTTTTGGTTGGGGTTAGCGTACCTAATAATATATATATATATATATATATATATATATATATATATATATATATGCCCCTGGTGGCATAGTGGGAAAGTCCGTCAGCTCACACAATTGTATTAAATTGGAGCTTGATAGAGCGGACCGGACCCGGGATCAAATCTCAGCCAAGTCAAGGTTTTTTTCATTAATAAAAATTTGTGACACAATTCCGGGGGGTACATTCGCCTCTGACGTAAATGGCCAAAAACAGGGAAATAGACATCTCCCCTTACCAACCCGCACTGAGGCAGCGTGGTAAGGTATGCCTCATATCCCCTGTAAAATTCTAAGAATATTCTTCGTCTTCTCAATCGTTCCAGACAATTCTTCTTACAAAAAGACCTTAAGCTCTTTATCTGTTCCCTCAAGACCTTAAGAGTCTCCGACCAGCTCTTCAGCTTTCGCTTCATTAATACATTCCGTTACAAGTCTAGTTATATAAAGGCCAATTCCTCAACCTCTAGCCTTGAGTTCCCGATAAAAACTGCCAAAATTATGTTCGTCTTCTCAATCCTTCGAGCCAGTTCTTAAATTCTTCAGTCCTACTCTTCTTCTTCATTTCAGTTAGTAAAAACCGACCATTTGCCCACCTATCTTCAATTCTCTTCAATACAGTCCTTCAGTCCTTCCCACTGATCTTAAGCTCTTCTTCTTCGTCCTTTCTTCTCAAGACCTTAAGTTCTCCATTTCCACAGCTCTTCAATCTCCTCTGCTATCTTTCAATTCTTCAGGGAGGCTACACCATGAAAAATTGGTTGAATATAGCTGCATATGATATATAATAGCCTCATGGATTTAAAGTTTTGCGAAATAACGTATACAGGGTGTCAATTAAGGCCCGGGGCGGCTGAATTTTTGCTAAAGTACTTCATTTCTGGAAAAGATCAAGGTCATTCCTCTGGTAACTTTGACCAAGGAATCCTATGGTGACCTTAGATTTGACCTTGAACCTCATTTTTAAGATTATTTTGAGGTCAACCTCATTATTTGTATTAAGTAATCGGAAAGAGCGGGAAATTTTACGTCCGGACATGTATTGAGGTATGAGGTTGAGGTAACCCCTTAAGGTCAAATAGGTGTCAAATAATGACTTCTTCTGGCTTAACAATTCTTGCTCGAGGGTTTTGGAGGTCACTGAGTTCTAATCCATTGGCAAAATTTTCTGCTTCTTTCGAATCCGGTATCAGAAATAAGTGTTTCCACTTGAAAAAGTAAGGCTGGCCTTCAAATGACCTTGAAAATGAGGTTTGGGGTAAAATCCAAGGTCACCGTTGGGTCCCTCGTTAAGACTAGTGTAGGGTATGACCTTTGTATGTTTTGTTTTACCACTGAACTCGCCAGAATTTTAAGAAGTCATTATTTGACATCTAGGTGATACCTCAATCTCATACTCAATATATCTCCAAACGTAAAATTTCCCGCTCTACCGGCCATAAAAAATAGGAGTTCATATTTAAAAAATGAGGTTGACCTCAAAATAACCTCAAAAATGAGCTACAAGGTCAAATCGATGGTCACCGTCGGATTCCTTGGTCAAAGTTACTAAAGGAATGAATGAAATGGATCTTTTCCAGAAATGAAGTACTTTAGCAAATATTCAGCCGCCCCCGGATTTAATTGACACCCGGTACCTTGAGCACAAGAGATGTTAATTTCGTTTAGCTAGCAAGATAGCTCATACATAAGTGATATTTTGAATATTATTAACAGTGGATTGTACTCACCTTCAAAAACGACAAGAGTAGCATCAGCGCTGACAGCATCACCTACACCGTTTTCCGCAACGCATTCGTAGTTGGCGTCATCTCTTCCGGCTTTGACAGGCTCTATCCTCAATATAGATCCACCATCCGGAAAGTCTTTCACTTGATAACGTGTTTGAGAACCTGAAAATAAGAACAAGGAAATGAATTTCTGGTATAGCACGAAGTGTATTAGAAATATACATATTGAAACACAAAATGATGAAAAGTACTGAGGATGGTTTGTTTTTCGTATTACATCAATTACAGAAATTAAAGGAGAACTCAATGGATTAGAAGAATTAGTACAGTACGTTATACAATACGAAATCCTGTCATTTTTACTGAGAGATTTTAAAGTCTGAAGGTAATAACAGATATTAAAATGTTTGTTATGTACTGCTTGACAACCTAGAACTCATTCTGTACAATATTATCTCTCGATTGTAGGAACGTATCTGTAGGCAACGAAAAATTGTTCTGGTAAAATAGATGTAAATGGATAAACAACCACCATACGACGATAAAATAGCTACTATGAACAACTTTAAAATTATAAACTGTTTTATATATACCAAAAAACACCAAGAAGGTAGAAAACCATATTCAATTTCAGTTCCTTAGTGCCCTAGTGCCGCGTAGCAGAAGACCCCCCTATGTAACAGTGTAAATTAATAAGCCTAAACATGCGAAGAGCTCTAAAGTCAATACCAAGACAAGGAAAACCTGTCATTAATAAATAAAGTGAAAAAGGGAATCAATATTGCGTTAATTATATAGGTCGAAAAAATATTTTCAGAACGGATAGAAAAATAAACACGCTGTTCAGGAATCAAAAAACAAAAAATTCCTTTGGAGTAACAAAATATTTACGTTGGACAAACCAACACGAGAATTAAAGCCAGATAGGAAAAACACGAGAATTCTGCAATAACGAACAAGGAAACATCATTAATTGTACAAGAGGTCACCTCGAATTGAAAAATGGAAAACAACCACAATGATTTATTTTGGCAAATAATTTTCTAACTAGTATTGACAATCAATAACATAGAGAAAGAACGAACACGAAGACAATGCGAAGAGACCTGACGGGGGCTGACGCTACTGTACTCAAACGTCATCATTTTGCGAACGAGTTTAGAAGGCATTATTTATCAAGAACTTGATTAAATACGCCGAACCCACAAGACATATTTAATATCCACCACCGAAAGCTTTTCTTTCAGCATTCTTCCATATTCCGAAATCATTTAGTTTCTCTCAATTATTTCCTAGTTACTTTCGATTTCCGTGTTCTTGTACATCGTTTGTGTATTTTTATCCCTCAATGCGCTTTTTATTTTTAAAGCTAAAGCCTCTGAACAGAGGCCCCACCCTTACACGCAAGTGTGGGTGAGAGGGGTAGCTGACCAAGATGTTTGTTAAAGAATCTTGATACTAATCCCGAACATCACTTAACTGACGGGAACCAGAAGAAGCCTATGAAGGGTAGGTACGGTGAGGTCTATCAATCTATAGAAAATGTCCGTAAGTTCAATAGAAAACCGATATATAATAATAATAGATAATTTCTTGTATCGAGCTAAAGAACACGAACTAAAAAGTAAAGGAACAACATTTTTTTCGAATAAAAACTCTATTATTTGTTAAACTTCATAGCAAAGTTCTTTTATTTTTCCTCAAATTTATCTCATTCTAGAAGAACGAAATATAAAAACAAAGAAAGGGTCAAGCGTAAATACATTTCCTAGGCAGTTTTCTCTTCCATCATCCCTTGTTTTTGATTTTTATTAATGTTTTACCCGATAGCCTGAGGACCAGCGTTGGGTTGTTGTTCGCTGATGATTTCAAATTATTTGAATCTATTAAAAGCATATTGCACTTCAAAATGACTTCAGCTTGGCATTCAACTGATTTATAGAGAACAAAATGTGTGGTAATATCCAAAGATGTTGTGTTGATTCCTTCTCCCAAAAGGTCAATGTAGCCATTACATTGGAAATTGTAACGTTAAGAGGTGCAAGGAGGTTAAAGATCTGGGGGTGGTCTTTCAAGATAACTTGAAATTCAATACCCATTTCAGCTAATTGATAAATAAAGTATACAAACTTCTTGGATTTGCCATACTTCCATCTGTGTTCTTTGAGTACTAGTGGACAGACCCATGCTTTTATCTTTATATATAACATTCTAAATAGCAGAAAATATCCCGATAGTGGCTTGATCAATAGCATTAAGTTTTTCTTCGTGTTCTTTATATTCATCATTTCTTTCTTGCCACCGGCATCTCCTGAACCACCCTTGATCTCTTTTTATTCGTCCTCATTACTTATGTTTTTTTCCTTTATCGCTTCTTCCTTAATAAATTGATTTGGATTACTACTGTCGCTACCGGTATCTCTTCTACCATCCTTGGTCTCATTTTATTCGTTTACTTTTTCATCACTTATGTTTTTTATCTTTTTTGTTTCGATGTATTTATTTTCTCCTACTTATTTTTTGGCACCTATCCTATTGTGCTCTTTTCTCACTTCTTATATTCGCTGACTTAGGTTTTAATGACTTTTCCATGTATCTTACTAACTGTCTCATTTTCCCTGTTTTCAATTTTCTGTCAGTTTTTTTGTTTCAGCGAACTAAAATCTGGCGCGAAGAAATAAAAACTCTGGATTAAAAAATCTCTTAAATAATTTTCCAGCAAAAACGATTACAAAAAGAAGGCCTACAGATTATATAGGGAGGTATGAGGTTAAGGTTAGCCAGATAATTACAAATCTCTATCCTTTCGTAGAAATAGAGTTTATTAACACGAACTATTATTGTCGAATAACTTTAAGGTTGCTCATATTTTTCCACAAAACAACATTTTAGAATATTTTGCCCTGTATGTGACACAATTTTGTAGCACCCAGGAGACTTTATGCGATTGTGTTTCACTGCTCATTTACATATTGTTATCACTCTGATATAACGTTTGTTAATAGCCACGGAAAATCAACAAAATTGCCGTCAGTTCTAAAAACGAAACAACAACCAAACAACGTATCCACACCAACACTGTAATGAACTGTTTGCACACAAATTATTCTATTTGCGTTTTTGATAAATTCTTTTATCATGGTATTTCACTGCCATCATCTGTACCAGTTACTTGCAAACGTGGGATGGATTCAAAATTTTTCTATAAAATCGAATATAAAAATTAGTTTTCTGTTTGGTTACTTTACATGTAACGCATTTCATATTATTTTATAGCTATCGTAAGTTTTGTACATTGTTTCTTTTGGTGACATCTGAATTAGTGGCATCATTTAATGACCCTTTCCACTATTAAGTCAAACGTTCAGGACCTCCCTCTCTCCTTCTATTTGTGACATATCTTACCACATCTAGGAACAAACGTTCAAGACGGTCAGTACAAGATTCTCTCTGACTTTGTAAGCTTTGAGTGTTATGGGCTAAAGACAGTTGCATTTTGTGTTCAACCAATATTTCACTTTGAACAATTTGTCTACAATTTATATTTCTAGATGGATGAGTAAGGCCTATATAACATTGTCAAAGATCTTTGACAAATTTCATTAAATGAGTTAATACACTATATTGAATATTTATCAAATATGTCCTTAATCATTCAAAAGGGAGACTGTAAATGTTTATGCTTATGCTGCGGTGGTGTTTTTTATTGCTACAGTTTGCGTCATTTAAAAAACTACACTAATGGGCGACTAAAACCTTATAGTGCAGCAGTTTTTTTATTGGGCACTTCTGGTTATATTGGTTATTAGTCTTTTATTCTTAAAGATAAACGCTTCAATACCTATTAATATCCAAATCCATTAAAAGAGAAAATCCTGAAACCCTTTAATATCACGCTATAGAACCGGGTTGCCTAACCTTTTTTTTTGTTGCCTCTCCAGATTATACAGAATAATTTCATGCTCCCTACCTAGATTTTTTTATTACAAAAATCACAAGCTATTTATTAATAAAGACTACTTTATTTTGACTGTAAGTTAGATATAAAAAAACTTCAAACGAATTTAACGTCAAACAAGTACTAATGAAAAAAATGAAGGTTGCATGCTCTGTAACAATTGGTTGATTCTAGATTCAGTTTTTGCCAGAGCTATCATCAACACGCTATCGACAATCAGACTTTGCTGCCTATTTTTAATAAAAACCAGAGCTGAAAAACCTGTCTCATAAATAAGTTGAAGGAAAGGGAATAAGTATTTGCAAAGCAACTTTCGAATTAACCAGGACTCGTTTGATTCAAAATTTCTCCAATTTCAACAGGAGTCATCTTTCGTGGTTGAATCAGCCTTCATTTCTAGAAATTCGTCGACCGCTAATAAGTTTCTGGTCATATGCCATATTGGTGACTCGGAATTGATGTCTTGATAGTACCTATAGTAACTTGTCAATGCCTGTCAAAAACAGTGACTGACGACATCGCGTTTTAAATCAGTGGCCGACAGAATTAATGAATGTGAAATTGTGTTTAATTTTCACATAAAATTTATTTTTCTTCCAAAAGAGCAAACGTCTTATGCCCCGCTGGTTGGGAAGTCCTTCTATAGAAAATCCGATGCCTGCGAAAAAAGGATTGGTAGAGTTTAATTGAATTTTTTCCATAATTATATGCTCACCGTATATCTAAATTAAAGAAAGAATATTTGTTCTCATTCTCTATCTTGTCTTTCTGAAGGTATTCCACAACATTTCTCAACTACATTATTACCATAGAAATGTTAATACGAGTATGTACTAATAGGAAAAAAGTTGTGATCATATCGGTATGCGATAGTAAATCTAGTCGAAAACCGCACGGAAGGAAAACTAAATTACCTCTTCACAAGATTGGAAATACCTCAATTTTCATCATGAAATTATTCAAATAACTCTTCAAGGTGAAAAAGTGAATAATGGAGTGTCTGAAATTGACACTAACAAGGTTGAGGTGGAGGCGTCAAGTTTCACCACGTACAAAACTATGCACAAAATTTCAAGCGACTTCCCGTAATTGTTATTGGAGAATGGAATTTCAAAACTGCTACTTTGCGCCGTGTTACTTACACCGTCTCGTTCATAGGTATATTATTACAGACTTTCGAGGAATAGTGTGTAACTGATCTATACCCACGAGCGTTTCACAAAGTTAACACACATTTTTCTAGGACGTCGGGATGCATTGCACCGTTTTTCCGCCATCTCTTGTAAACTTTGATATATGGACCTTGTATTATACGAAATATCCAATAAATTGTTGCTTCTTGAGAAATTATTGGTATTCTTATACAATGCAATCAAACCAAACTAAAAAGAAATGCAGTCGTTTGAGACTGTATGATGGAAGGAAAAGTTTTTTACGAAATATACTCCAGTATCGGGTTATCTCCCTGTCTCTGATTCTCTTTCTTTGTGTCATTCTTAGTAATGGTATAAATTTCAGGAGAATTAAAGTAATTGTGGTTATTTCGTTTCTAGTATTACTTCTCATGTATAATTTACAATAAGTTCAAAGGAACATATGACGTGTTAGTTAAATTTTAATTGAAATATAAAATTTGTTGAATTATAATAATTCACACCGTCTTCGGCTATTTAATAATCTGGCAACATATAACAGTTCACTTAAATTTAATACTCTCTTTGAGATGTCATTCTTTTGAACGCAAGACAATATAAACATCATATATTGTACCTTCATCAGTTGCGCCTCCCACAAGAGAACATCGTCTCGAACACCTATTTATGTTTACTTTTACGTTTTTTTGGGCAATAACACCACAATCGAAATAAAACGACGTATATTGAATGAAAACCAAACGTTTCAAAGTCTATTCTGACTTCATTGTCAATGGTTTTATATTTATTGATGTAAATTGCAAAATGAAAATTTGATTTATGTCATTTAAATTGACATAGGAGTTTCTAATCATTTTTCTTATAAATTTCAAGTGAGGCCCAGTACCCCTAATTATTTTCAAAATTTTAGGTAGTATGGCTTCGAAAATAAAGCGAGAAATGAGGATTTTTTATATCTTTATGTTAATATCTTGTAAACAATCAATTTTAAAAATTTGAAAAATATATATTTGTATTCCTCATAATGAGTCCTTTCATTTGATGTATTGCATGATGCGCTATAAAAATGCTTTTTTATTTTCCGTTTAATTCTATAATTTGGCCCCCAATATTAATATTAGGGATTCCTTCGTATTTTTCCTGTAAACAAAAAATTTAGGTCTTATAGTTTGGGGAATAAAGGGGGGACTGGGTAATTTTTTAAATATTTTTTTAAATATATATTAAAATAATCATTTTAAAAAAAATAAAACAATATATTTGTATTCGTCATAATGAGCCTTGTGATTTAATATATTACTTGATCCGTTAGAAACAATAATAATTTTTTATTTTCCATTTAATTCTATAATTTGCCCCACAAAATGAATATTAGGGAGTTCTCCTTGTTTTTTCAATAAAGTTCAGATGAGGCGCTATACCTCTATTTTTTTCAAAATTTTATAACTTATGGTTTCGGAGATAAGGGGGGGGGGACGGATACAATTTTTTATATTTGTGTTAATATATTTTAATTTATTTATTTTAAAAATATGATAAAATATATTTGTTTTCGCCATAATGAGCCCTTTCATTTGATATATAAGATGATGCATTAGAAACAATTTTAATTTAAATTTTGGAATATTTTCGTTAATATCTTTTAACTATTATTTTAAATATGAAAAACATATATTTGTGTTCCTCAGAATGGGACCTTTCATTTGATGTATTACATGATGCGTTTGAAAAAAAAATTTTTAAATATTTATTTAATTCTATAATTTGCCCCCAAAATTAATATTAATGTTTTTTCCTTATTGTTTCTGTAGAGTTCGGGCAACGCTCTATATTTCCCATTTTTTTCAAAATTTTAGGTTTAGTAGTTTCGGAGACCAGGGGGGAACGGTCGATTTTTTTAGTTTTTCTTCCGAAAAGTACCCCTAAAATCAAAATTTCTTCTTTTAGGATATGTACTCCTGATTGGGTCACCAAACTATACATTGATACCAAAACTCTTTCGTCCAATAGTTTAGGAGAAAATTGCTGTGATGTGACAGAGGCAGAAATCCGGAGTGATATTATAAGGGTATCCGTATATTGTATATACGGAACCCTAATAAAATAACTAATTGACATAAAATTCAGCATTTATTATCAATGCGATTTTGTTTTTCAACAAAAAACCCTCAAACAAATGGGTTTATATTTTACACAAAATTCTTAGATAATAGAATCTTTACCCGAAATTCTAAAAATTAAATATTTCTTTATATATTTCTTTATTTTATATCTAAAACATTGTTATTAACTGAAGTTATAAATACTGTATCCCCGGTAGTTTTTGAACCATTTCAATCAAATCTAAGGACAACATATTTTTTGAAAGGCCATATTACCTTCACCTCACCTGATGACCCTATCATTATGAATAAACCACTGTTGGAAAGTAGAAGAGTTGATCTAGAAAACCCTTATATTGATATATTGATACTTTAAATTTTGGTAAAGTGAGATGAGAAGTCTCTAGATCAACTCTTCTACTTTCCAACAGTGGTTTATTCATAATCATCAGGGAGGTAATCTGGCGTTTCAAAAAAATATGTCTTCCATAGGATTAACTGAAATTTTGCAAAAACTACGGGGGCTACAGTATTTATTTCTAGAACATGAATTGGGTGTGAGAAGATCTATCGCTTCAGTTATTAAGAATGTTTTAGCAATAAAATAAATAAATATATAAGCAATTGTTTATTTTTTTGGTATTTCGGGTAAAGGTTCCATTATCTAAGAAACCAATTAAGGAAGTTGAGCGTATAGTAGCTGGTTTTGTAGGTTTTCCATTTCTCTTTAACATTGCCCATAGTAGCAAACACGGTTTCATAGGTGGATTTTCTATAAAACGTGAAAAACTAAATTGATACCGATTTTTCGCGTTTTTTTTTGTTATAAAACAAAACTGCATCGATAACAAATGTGAATTTTATGTCAATTAGTCATGTTTTATCATTAGAACACGTTGATGTCAAGTTCGTTCTACTATTAATTTAACTTTAACATATCTTTATTTTCAAAGCTAAAATTACAGAAATTTCCTTACTCCTATCCTCTAATTTTAATCTACTACTTCCCTACGTTCTTTTTCCTATTTGATATAATGCTAATTCCCTAAGATATTCACTACCTATTATATCATATATCCTATTCCCTAATTCTACTATTAATTTTGTCACATATTTTCGTAAATGGCCTAGGCTATAAATTTGTAGACGCGAGATGTAAAGACCGACATCTAGGATTTTCGGGAAAACTAGCACACAGAGGTTCCAAACCTGGAGCTGTTCCAAGTAATTGCTCTTATCCCCTAACTCCTAGGTTAGGATGTCATAATAAAATTTACAGGTTAGGAAAAACGTCGAAAATGCCAAAAAATGTAAAAAACTAAACTCGTCAAAAATATCGAACATGTCAAAAATGCTCCACTTGTCAAAAATATTAAAAATGGCAACAACAGAACATGTTAATAAACCTAAAATGAAAAAAAAACCTGTCCAATATATCTGAAAATTCATATTAAATCTCTAATAATATATTTTTAGTAGCGGTTGTTGCTGTAGGTATATTTCACTCATTGAAAGATGTGTTAGGTAAATACGTCAATTACGCCGACATGAAAAACTCATTTTCTCTCCAGAAAACCGAAAAGAATACAGTTGAGAGAACTATGAAATTAGTTCTCCAAGTTAATAGACTGATTTTGCAAATAGTTCTATTACTGGTAGGGAGAACGAGTTTCAATAACTTTTAGGGAACGAATAAATTATAAATTAAGCATTTGGCATAATTTACATAGCCGTTAAGTATTAAGAGGAGCATTTATGTTTCATATGTGAAAATGATAAAATGACAAAAATGTCGAAAATATCAAAAACTTTAAATATGCCAAAATTGCCAAAATGTCAAAATTGTTAAAAATGTCGATATTGTCAAAATTTTTGGAAAAGAACTAACATCAAAACTCAAAATTCGAGACGATGCGTTCCTCCATTGTGTAGAACTCGGCAGATGTCGGTGCGGGCAAATTCGTCTTTGCACTTTGACAATTTGGACAAGCATTGCTCTTTGCTTTTAGAACTACTTTTTGAACCAACAAGATAAATTAATGTTTAAGTGTTTATTGGGAAATAACACCACACTTTAAAGCAAATCGCTGTATATTCCAAACGTTTCGGGATCTAGATCAGACCCCGTTGTCAATGGCGCTAAGAAACTGCGGATTAAAAAGGTACAATTTCAAGATGTAAATTTAAATATTTGACAATGTTTATTATTTGATTTTTGACGTAACTAAGAGAATTTTATTTGTAATATACAGGGTAGCACAGAAATTTCTAAAGATCATATAATCATAAAGTTCCTTTCAAATTAGAAGAATTTGAAAGGGAGATCTTCAGAACTTTATGTGGCGCTCCTAGGTGCGACTTTCTTATAAGATAGTGCATTCGCCAAAAATTCGACCAAAGAACTTTGTTGATTCAGTGATCCCATTCAAATCATAAGGGAAAACCTAGGAAAAACCTTATGAACTATCCCGATATTGGGTTATTCACAAGGACATGACCATTAGCAATTTCTTCGTTAATCATCGGCAACCAGGAACGAATGATCTAGACCCCGAAACGTTTGGAATATACAGCGATTTCCTTTAAAGTGTGGTGTTCCCAATAAACACTTAGACATTGAAAAATATGCCACAAGTATCCTTCAGAAAACAAGATAAATTAATATCAAATTAGACCCTGAAAGGTCGAAATAAGACTGTAACGAAATGAGATCAACACATAACGCAAGGTTATGGTGAAACCTTAGGGTTGGACCCAATTTCGTAATGTCTAGATCAAAAGTCAAATGCAGAACCATGGGTAACGGATCCACAAATATCAAATTTCTATGGTGGTAACCGATCCTTTATGGAAAAGTAGTAGATAGGGGATTCTGTGACGAAAAATCCACGTGGGCTCCAAATGCGGTGTCACTTGACGACACCTAACCCCAAGCTCGAACCTAACGGCAAGGTAGCTAACAAGGAGGAGGGCAAAATTTGTGGCTGTCTAAATTTGGGGAGGTGGTCCGTGACCTAATTTCGGGACCGCCCGTTCAAATTTCGGGAAACGGTCCATAGGTGGTTGGCCGGGACCTAATTTCGGGAGGTGGCTCGTAGGCAGTTTGTTCGGGGGTCTAAGTTCGGTCCTTCCGTCGTGTGGCGAGCCGTGACGTCATTGGCTTACAGGGCGGTCGATGTACCGTTCCCGATCCCCGAACCAACTGCCTTCGGGCCACCTCCCGAAAGTAGGACCCGGCCAACCGCATTTCAACCGTTTCCTGAAATTTGGACCGAAAGTCCCGAAATTAGGTCCCGGACCGTCTTCCGAAATTTTCCCCATCCGAAATTTGGACTGCCTCCTTGTTAGCTACCTTACCGTTAGGTTCGAGTTTGCGGTTAGGTGTCGTCAAGTGACCCCGTATTTTAAGACAACGTGGTGTGTTTCGTCAAGTGACCCCCTATCTACTAACTTGAAAAGGTCAAAAATGTCATACTTGTAAAAAATATCAAAAATGGCAACGACAAAATATTCCAAAAACCTAAAATGTCACATCACGTCAAATATGACCCTTCATATTAAACTTCTAATAATATATTTAAACATGTTGTAAAAGAGTAAACGATTTAGTAAAAAGGATAATGGAGATTCTCAGTACTTTGTAAACGCACTATATAGAATTTACTGCTCATTCCTAGTATAAAGTTTCTTGGCGAGGATATTTCCGATGAAGCGAACCACAAAATTTCAGTTTCCAAAACTTTTGTTAGCAAATCATTAATTCGTTCACTGCATTAATAAAACTTCCACATAGTAAAGTAGTTGCTATTTTGAACTCCTGCGAAAGGCAAGAAAAAGCGAATTTAATGATGTTACAACGAAAACCTTTAAAACAATTGAAACGGTCTAATTGATTGCTTCCAAATTCCATCAAGCAAGAGAAACTCATCGAAATTAGGAAATTCTCCAACGAACAAATAAATTGGAACAGATCAACCGTAAGTTGAATTTCCGTCAGTGATATATGGATTTGATAAAATAAACGGAGTTTTTCTTCCATTTAAATATTTTTCCGAGGAAAAATACAATTACGTTAACCTGAGAGCCTTTTAATAAAGTAAAACCCATATTCCAGAAATTCTATAGTTAATTTTTTTCGTAATATATTATGTGTACAGCGTATGTTAAATGAAATATTTAATTCAGGAGAATGGGGATTTAAACATGTTGTTTTTGGGCAAAGGATAACATCAAGACGAACCGAAAAAAAAGACTTCCTTATTTATGGTTGGTTCTGTCTCGTTCCGAATCGAGTTTAGTGGAAAATTTAACTTACTAAATAAAGTTTTTATCAGTTTTTTATATTTATTTTATATTAATGTTGAAAATCAAGGTCTAGTAAGTTATTTGTGGAAACGCTTGGAACACTAATTTGCGTTCTTATAGAAAAAAACTCCTTTAGGATTAATTGAGCGAAATCAGATCAGCTAGTTTCCATGTGTAGTATGTGTGAATCTACATTTCAATATACAGAATTATTATAAACGATAGACCCATTTTTTAAAAAAGTAAAAATACATATCAGAAATTAAAAATCTTTATATAAATGGCAAGATGAATTTCCAAAGTTTCGGCGAGCAATGATGGTTCCAGAAGCGGCCGGTAGAGTTTGCGCCATTCGTTGTGAGATGGCTACCGTGGAGCACAAGGTTTTCTGCGTTCTTGTGTTCGCAACTAGTAAATCACAAATTCTAGTGCATTTCGCACAACATTCGGTATTGAACCACCAAATGGAAAAAGCACACGTATTAAAGAAAGTTTTGTTCATAGACCAAGTAAATTTACCAATAGAGTAAGTAGAGAATTTGGAATACCCAGTCAACTGCCTGGAAACTTCTGAGGCGTTTGTTGTACAAGCCCTACCGATTACAACTTGGCTAGGCTCTCACCCCTTGACAAAGAGTGGCGTCTCGAATTTTGGGGTTATGTGCTAGGAGTGATGAACAATGACGCGTTTCAGCAGCGTATCATTTTTAGCGATGAACCCTATTGGAAAAGTCAACATATGGGGTTTGCAAAATCCAGATTTAAGATTACAGCACGAAAGAGACTCACATAATAGAGTAAACGTGTTCTGTGCTGTATACCGTACAAAAGCTTATAGGAATAATGACTGTTCCCTGGAGTCATGGCAGATTCACAGGGCTTCATTTTCCAACAGGACGGAGCTCTGCCCCATTGGCAGCTTCATGTATACCTTCCTCAGCGCTGGACAGGTCTCAGAGGAAATGAAGACCTAAGTCGACACTTCTAGCCACCGAGATTTCCTGATTTCACCCCATCTGACTACTTCTTTTAGGGTTATGTTAAGAAAGCTGCCTACGTCCCACTTCTTCCAATAATTTTGGGCGATCTGCGGAAACGTATCACAGCGCTGTCAGAGTAGATAACACTTACTCGCGTGTGGGACGAGTTCGGTTACCGCATAGATGTTTGCCGTGCAGCAGATGGTGAACACATTGACCATTTATAATGTATGAATGGAAAAAATCTTGAAACTTCTACTTCTCATTGGTATAAAGATAGTTCATTTCGGATTTGTACTTTTATAAATACTTATCTTTAGAAATGGGTCCATCATTTCTAATAATCCGGCATTAATCTACTTAATGAGTAGTGATGTTTCGATTCATGATAAGGACAGAATCTATATTTTTCTCGCAAAATAATTTGCTAATTACTGGTAAATTTAAAAAAACGCACAAATCAAAACTGCATAAAATTTAATTTAATTTTCAGTAAAAGTAAATATAATGAAAAATACACTTTATAGCTAAACTACATACATCAACCTTGCTATGCCATATATAAGGAGAATTTATCACAGCTATTACCCTAGAAGATTGGTCTGTTGGTGTTTCTGGTAGCAGAACTGAAATTAACAACCTTCGATACACCTTTGTGTCTACCTGGGTTTACTTATAGCTAATTTAGGGAAAAGCCTAGAAACCTTGAAGGTCAATGCTTTATACTTAAGGACTAAGCGTCCTGCAAGCTGCTCGGATCCTAGTGTCAGCAAGTTCCTCCGATCACAGCTTTTCATCAGTCTTTAGCCTCGATATATAAACCCCGAAGTATGCTTTTCATCCTGCAGTATACATGCGCCCGGTTTAGCCCATATCTGGACAAGAGAGATCTCAGTCAACCTAAAGACTATGAAAACAATGTATGGACGATGGTGTCCAGGCACGGATAGGATTAGGATTTGCCTCGGATTCTAGACAGGTTCAGTTCTTTCCAGCCTGAAGTCCCCCAATCGACAACCTGGAATCGACTATACCCTCGCTCTCAAGGGCATGCATGAATGTACTCGAAGACCAAACATGTCCGACCAAGGGTGTATCTTGTTTGCCCCTTCGAGGCCAATACCAGAAGAAGCGTTTTAAGTCTATTAAGGTTTCCAAAGGTAACGCCTGTCTCGTAGACAGGACGCAAATGTCGGAAAATATTTGAATGACTTCGTAATCAATACATGCGATGATTTTTTTCTTATTGGGTCAGTAATCATAACATTTCTGTAAACGGATATGTATATTTTGAGTAGGTTTTCAAAAATTGTTTAGTCAAGAATTGGGTAATAGATGGTTCTGTGTTCAGGTACTCTCTCGTGGTGGGAGAACCAGCCTCCTGTTTGCATCAAGTCGGGTCCCCTTAAATCTTCCAAACTTAAACTTGCCATCATAGACATGAATAAAACAGCGCTACCAAAAACATTTATTGCAGATGAATAGAACAAGCCAACACAGCCGGCACTTAACTGGAATTCACTTGCGTACTACTTAAGCTCCGCCCATGATATGCCCTTGGGTTTTTTTGGATATCTTCCGTAATCCTACCAAAATTAAGACTTAAATCAACAAATTAAATGGACGTCATTTTAAGGTTATAAATTGAGTTTGCAAACCGATGATCAAACGAAATAGAAAATTATTTCTCAAATAGAATTGATGTATGCATACCAGAGAAAAATAGAGAATAAAGTAGAGCAAATTTGGAACATGAACAAACATCCACCAACATACTAACCTCTCTAAAATTTTTGGTTTTCTGTGGCTAACAGTTTATAATCCGCAAAGTCCAACTTTTTTACTTTAATATTCCAGTGAAACCAAAATATAAGTTACTAATCTCTGGCCTCCTTGTGGTTAAAACAACTGACAGGTCAAATTAAAATCTCCAGTTTCAGCTCTTTTGAATTCTTTTACATATTACACGTCCTTTGCACCTAATTTCTTTATGTCACCCATTCTATTTACCAGACTGTTCAACCTACTTTTACCTGGCGAAATCCGTTCTCATTTTTAAGAGTTTCCGCGGCAAAAAAAATCGTAAAAAACAGTAATGAAGACACATTCGTAGATATTCTTGAACGAATCGTCTAAATAGACCATTTGACTTGTCAGGAAGGCACTAATGAAATGAAGTTGCTGGAGTACAGAAAGTTCTCATTTTCGAGGCACGTTATTTTCCCAACGTTCATTTATTATAAGCTCTTCAAAATTCAGAGCACAAATACACAATAATATATCCAAGGAGGAAAACCGTTATAACTTCCACGTTTTGTTGGTGTTCTTTTTTCACCTAATATCCGTCATTTTCTTAAAATCCTTTATGGTATTCCTGCTCTAATAACGGAAGCTGTTCGGTGAATTTCCGGAAAATGATTGATACGAGGGCATACAAAATCAAAATGAAAATTTAAGTTTTGACAATTCTGAAGTTGTTAATTTGTTACGATTAATTTTCACATGAGATTGCTGCTATCTTGTTTTGTTTTATTTTGTTATTTAATGGCATTTATTTCGCACAGCTTAAGAATGTTAAAACATGGGATACCATGGACCTACTTATGCCATAGAAATGATATAACTGCAATTGAAATTAGAAGAGCGTGCAGCTGCCGTATTAACCGTTCTCTCTATAGAAATAGTATTTAACATGAGGATCCGAGAAAACGTAACGCGTGGTGAGAAAGAAAGAACTCTGAGTTAAGGAATATACAGGGTGAGTTTTTTTTGGTGATCATTATGAGGATCTCGGAAACTAGAGGAGATAGAGCAATGGTTAAATTGGAAAAGATTTGCAGTTTTACTGGCCCAATTTAATAACACTTTCGGATTATTATAAAAAGTCATAGCTTACTAGATATTTTGAAAAAACAAAATTCTGTCGATTTAGTCAAATCCCTCTAGCTCCTTTGTTTTTGATTTTATATAAAAAAAGTGTAAACATCAAAATTGAAGTGAATTGTATCCCGAATATGATTGTCATGTCCTCGTCTGCGTGACAGCTCTCGTTTTCGAGATATGACACAAACTTATCTTTTTTTGAATGGAAACTCAAAAACTCGGACATTTTTAGAGCTTTTCAACGATATAATACTCGATATAATTATTCATATAAATAACGGAGTTATGGATGCTTTTCTCTCTTATTTTCACTTTTAACGTAGGTAGCCATGAAAAAGATTGTTTTCACTTTGACGTTTCCTCATTTGAGAGTAATTCCATTAGTAGTGTTGAACTGACAGTCGATATTGACTCGTGAGATTGCAGCAGAAGCTGGCACATCTCAACGAACTGTAGTTAAGGTACTGAAAGCGCACAAGTTCCACCCGTACAAACTTTCAGTTTCTCAAACTTTGCATGCTGGTGACGAACATCGACGTATTTTGTTTTGTACATGGTTTAGAGACATGTTCCTTGACAATCCACAGTTTCCATTAAAGGTGTTATGGTCAGATGAAACTAGATTTACTAACTGCGGTATGTTCAATTGACACAATGAGCATATCTGGGCTAAAGAAAATCCTTTCAAAGTAGAACAAAGACGACCCCAGATAAAAATTGGTTTTAATGTTTGGTGTGGTATCATAGGGTCTACTATTCTGGGGCCTTTTATCTATGACGAGATACTTACTGGGGAGCGCTACTTGTATTTCTTGCTTTACACTTTTCAAGACATGTTGCATAATTTGAATTTCAGAACTCGTTTAGAAATGGAGTGGTTCCAACATGATGGAGCACCTGCTCATAACTCGTTATTAGTAAGACAACACTTAGATAGGAAGAAATGGCCCACGCGAATGGCCACCCCGGTCTCCCGATTTGACAGTTATAGACTTCTATTTATGGGGTGAGCTAAAAAAAAAAGTATACAAAAGAAAGTATGAGACAATTGGTGACCTAAAGGAGGCGGTATTACAGGCAATTGAAGAAATTGATAGGCGGTCTGTGAGGAAAGCGGTAATGTCAATCTTAAAAAGATGCAATTTTTGTCTAAATAACAATGGTGGACTTTTCGAACCTAAATTGTAACCATTATTATGTACTTTAATTTCTTAAGTTTTTAGTAAGTACCTACTTATTTAGTTTTTTCGTTTTATCTGATATACCTAATAAAAAAATCGTGCAATGTTTTTTGGAATAGTTATTAATAAATCAATCTATTTCATGGCTAACTACGTTAAAAGTGAAAATAAAATAGAAAAGCATCCATAACTCCGTTATTTTTATGAATAACTATATCGAGTATTATATCGTTGAAAAGCTCTAAAAATGTCAGATTTTTTGAGGTAATGGCCAACTATGGTTTCCATTCAAAAAAAGAAAAGTTTGTGTCATATCTCGAAAACGAGAGCTGTCACGCAAACGAGGACACGACAATCATATTCGGGATACAATTTTGATATTTAGACTTTTTTTATAAAATCAATAACAAAGGAGCTAGAGGGATTTGACTAAATCGACAGAATTTGGTTTTTTTCAAAATATCTAGTACTCCACGACTTTTTACAAAAATCCGAAAGTGTTATTAAATTGGGCCAGTAAAACTGCAAATCTTTCCCAATTTAACCATTGTTCTATCTCCGCTAGTTTCCGAGATCCCCATACTGATTATCAAAAAAAAACTCACCTTGTGTGAAGTCACCGTTTTGATATAAAATCTAACCAGATATTCTAGCACTTCTAAATCCAGCTTGACTTGGTGGGAACATTCTATCGACGATTCGTATATTTTGTTATACATAACCGGTCGATATGTTTGCAACTGTTGCTGCCAAGTACGATTAGGCGACAAATTATAGAATCTTTGCTACATTTCCCGGGTTTGAATATGGCAAGCCTGTGTATTGGTGAGGAACACAAGTATATTGGTATAAATTGTTGAAGTCATCTAAGTTCATCAGAGCCCAGGTGATTTATAAACACCGAGAACATTCGATCCAAGCCAGCAGCCTTGTTTATTTTTATAGAGCTTATTACTTTCCGTAATTCACTTTCTGAGAATGGGGTAAGATCCCTTAACAACTTGAAAATTTGTTCTTTGGGGGGTAGCGGCTTGTACATTTGTGTTCCGGTTTTTAATATGTGGGGCTACCTGAGATGGGAATACATTCAATTCAGGATTGAGTTTGCGAGGGGCAACTCCTACTCCTACTGCTATGGCAGGTTAAATGTTGCTGTTACGCCACACAGTCGGCTCAAATGTTTTTGAATGTCAAACTTTATGTTTTATAACCTACGCATTTTTTTAAATGTTGCTTAAATAGGTCTTTTTGATTCAAATTCTACAGTTTTATATTTTTTCCTTGAAATATTGGCAAATTTAAGATTAATTGCGTTGGTACTCCCTAATAGTTTGACACTCTTATAAAATTTGGTATGCAGCATGCTACATCGCTGAGAAACATCGGTTTATCCAAAATTCCTAGTCAACTTTTAATGAATTAAAATTAATACACATCAAAATTAGTAAAGTAATAAAAAATTTAGAGGTTTAGCAGGTGGCACTAGAACAAAAGGGTCATACTATGTATATTCACAAAACTAATTGTTTAAATTTTTTAATAAGATGCAACAGATTAATCACTTTTCGATAATTTTGTATAAACAGTAGAATTGAATATAAATAAAAATTATTTTCGAATTTTGCACATCGATTATATATTAAAATTCGCTCGTACAGATTAATTATTCAATTTGATGATTAGTTCATTGAATTATTTTAAACAGTTGATAGGCTCTCCATGACGATTTCATAATTTATAGAGTTGATATTCGTAACGGTAAAATTGAATTGATTACCTTCCGTTTTTATTGATACAGAGGGCATAATAAATCCGTCAGTTTATTGATTTTTGCCCCGAATTGTCTAATTATGAATCAAATTTTTCTGATTTGAATACAACAAATGTACCATGTCAGTAGTTTACTTCGAAATTTTTTGAAAAATGTCACATGGAGTTGTTTTAAAAATTATGCTACTAACTAAATTAAACGCTGTTTGCATTGGAAATAATTGATGTTTTTTTCGGATATACCGTTAAAAAATATTAGGAACATCGCAATAATTAACTATTGACAAGCAAAAGAATGTTTTCTGAATGATACTTGTGGCATATTAAGTACTTCTTGGGAAATAACACCACAGTTTAAAGAAAATTGCTGTATATTCGAAACGTTTCGGGGTCTAGATCAGACCCCGTTGCCAATGGTTAAGAAACTATGCATAAAAAAGGCACAATTCTAAGATGTAAATTAAAATATTTGACAATGTGTATTATTTGATTTCTGATGTAACTAAGAGAATTTTATTTGTAATATACAGGGTAGCACAGAAATTTCTAAAGATCATATAATCATAAAGTTCCTTTCAAATTGGAAGAATTTGAAAGGGAGATCTTCAGAATTTTATGTGGCGCTCCCAGGTGCGACTTTGTTATAAGTGCATTCGCCAAAAATGCGACCAAAGAACTTTGTTGATTCAGTGATCCCATTAAAAAAAAACGTTATGAACTATCCCGATATTGGGTTGTTTACAAGGACATGACCTTTAGCAATTTCTTCCTTAATCATCGGCAATCAGGACCGACTGAATTCTACGGAGGTAGAACAAAATTAAAGCAGACTTTTTTAGGTTTCTTTTGGTGTTGTGTTCTTCTTTGTGTAATATAACTGAATTTTGAAACTGTATTTTATGACCAAGGTCCCAAGCATGTTCACAAATTTTGGATTTTTCAAATTGTCGTTTTTTATGTAATTTTTGTGTTCATTTATTCGAACATTCAGAGGTCTAGAGGTTTCTCCAATATAGAATTTATTACATTCACACGGGATTT
The DNA here is from genome assembly GCA_034190945.1 of Octodonta nipae. NCBI lineage: Eukaryota > Metazoa > Arthropoda > Insecta > Coleoptera > Chrysomelidae > Octodonta > Octodonta nipae. Next base: position 11,195,964 of record CM067218.1, on the reverse strand, counting down.
TATATATGCAATTTTTTGTATTTTGAGTTGTGTTATTTGGTTTGGTTTTTGATATAATTGATTTTAGTGTATATCTTGTTTTAAACGTTGTTTTGATATTATATCTGTTTCCCACTCTTTTTAGTCTTTCTGATAGACCCTGTATGTATGGTATATTTATTGTACTAATGTGATTATCTTGGGAGTCAGTGTTGCTTGGTGAAGTTTGATGTTGGTTGATAGGGATTGTTTGGTATTCGATTTTGTTTAACTCGTTATTAATAAATTTATTTGGGTAATGATTGGCAGAAAGTATATGCCTTTATTAGTAGTGCAAGATTACATGTTATAACAACATATCAGATGACGACAAAGGAAAATCCTATTAATATAAATAAATGTTCACATTTCAAATGCTTCAATTATTTCTGTATTAAGTGTCGAGGTCTCGTATCCATACAAAATATTTGACCACACGTAACATTTGATAAGCGTCTCCCGTATTTGGATATTTAGTGTGTTATTTGAAAATTACGATTTAAACCTATGCTTGTTCTATACGACATCTTATTTCGTGTGAATTATTTATATGCTGGTTTATCCTACACCGTAGGTATTTAAACTTTGTCACCCTCTCCAGAGGTTCTTCATTTAGCAGCAATAGGGTCTGACAGGTATCTACTGTACTTAAAACCATACATTTAGTCATATTTATGTTAATAGATAGCGCCCAGTTCTTGCAGGTTTTATTGATTCTAATTACCAATTCTCGTAGATGGAGTTTCCTGCTATAATTACGGTATCGTCGGCGTATCTCATATTATTAACTGTTTCTGCTTCTATTACTTCCTGTTTGGCCTCTTCAGGATTCTATGAATATGAGACCTCAATTAAAGCACAAGTCCACAGACTTCCTCGTTTTGTAGGACCTTTGCAGAAGCGTTTCCATGGTAAATGGCACTTTCCTGGTTCCCATGCATCCTTTGAAACCACCTTGCTATTAACTCCTAGCTACCTCGCCCTTGTTGCTGATTCTTTTTTTTGAGAATGTGTATGAGGACTCGAGCATATGACTCATTAGACTTAGCCTGCGGTCTGAACATTTTTTTGCGTTTAATTTTTGATTTATGTTTTGATCGTTTAATAATGTCAACAATTTACCATCTATGTGATCCGGTCCACTAGCTTAGTTGCTTTGTTGTTTTTTGCTTTGTTTGTAGCTTTTACCATTTCAGATTTTAATACTGATAGTCCTGTTTCTGTCTTTTTTGTTATCTTCTAATAGGCCTTTGGTGTACCTCTCCAATTCCTCCACTATTTCTGATTCGACAGTACACGTCTTTAGTTGTTCGCAAGGCTGTTGACTGTGTCGCCAATATGATCCAGCAACTTCGTTTAATTTTCTGTGTATACCTACTTATTATGCTTTTACCGTAATTTTTATATCTCGTTGCATTTTGTTTGCATCCACAGTTCTTTAGCTTCTTTGATTTTACGCTTTAAATGTTGGAGAATTCTTTAATGTTCAGTTTGAGTTTAGTTCTTGGTTCCATTCGCCTAATTATTTCTTCCGTCATCCATGGTTGTTTTTTGTTATTGCTGTGATTTAGAGTTTGTGTTGCTTCTTCATGTTGTCCAAATTTCTTCTATCTAACATTAGATATGAGTTATTTCGTACGTTGTGGTTCATGGTTTGTGTGATTTTGTGTTTAGTGTCAGCGCATTTTAACTGCTGAACATTAAATGGTTTTCTGATTAAACAGTTTATTACCGTTTTAGTTTCAGCTAAGTTTCCGTTTAGGTTTTTCAACATTTACGTGAATTTCAGAGCCTCTTATTTATGATGATGTAATCAGCTTGATTTCTTATTGTATGGCCATGATCTTTATGGTGATTTTTATGAATAGAGGGGTCTCTTGGGTTGGCTACACAGAATATTAATGATGACAAGTTTTCCTCTTGGCAAAGCAGTACTAATCTGTTACCCATTTCCTTACTTTCTCCTAAACCAGATCATCCGGTTATTATTGGTGATACTACTGAAATCTCTCATTAAAATATTGAGTTTGTGTTCTTTGTAATTTTTTCTTTATTTGATCGTAGGATTCATATATCTCATTCCCTGAGAAATTGGCGGTTGCTGCGTAAATTTGATCTGTGTGTTTACCATTGCTCTAAGGGTTATCAACATAATTCGATCTGAGAGAGGGACAAATGTATCTATAAAATCTGCGAGTCATTGGATAATAGTCACTCCATCCTCAGGAACATTTTCTCCTGAATAGTAGGTATGGATGTATCCATCGCATGTCTTTGTTCCAGAACCAGTCCATCTATCTTGACTTATTCCAAGGACCTGCAGACTAGGCGGTTTGCAATGTTTGTCATCATGGATTTATTATTTTCTGTCCTTTCGGGGTTTCTTCGGACCCATGTCTCATTTAAGGGACGCCGATGACACTTATATACACTTAAAATTTCATTGACAACTGAATTTCAAGAGGGAGGCTATTTTCCAAAAAACCGTAATATTAAATTTCTAAAGTATTTCAAACCAGTGAATCGTCATTTCCCTATCCCTAAGATTCTCAAGAAAGTTCAATACAATTTCATTGTATTTTTCCGGACTAAAGAATCTCGCAAGGAAAACACACCGTAAAATTTTCCACCCTAACTTTTAAAGACTTGCGTCTGTATACAATCCCGTGTACTACTTTCGGCCTTCTGATCCTCAACATTAACGTCAACAAGTTTTAAGCCGCATTACGGGCGTTTCGTGTCAACACGTCATGTTAAAACGTGCTCCGACGTGTTAATTGAGCTTATTAGTTTCGGTAAGTAAATGACTTAACGCCTCACTGAATAGCAAACACAAATAATTAAAACGCTACCAAGAAATGTGATGGTGACTATAAAAGCTGACATCTGATAAGACCGTAAAAAACAATCTGTCATACAAATGTTTCTAAACATGGAAATTAAATTAAAAATATTTTTCAGATGGGAGTTTTCAGAAAACCTAAAATACGGTCTTAGATGTCAAATTTTTAATCCGTATATGTATGTCAAAAAATATGAATTTCGGTTAAAAGTAAATTATCATTATTTTTGAATAAATCGAAAAAATTATTCAGAATCGATAATTACAATTAAAAACTTATTTCAAATATGTTTATTTTGCAAGACAAACATTTATATTAGTAAACTGCAACTATAACATTCAATATTACATTTAAGTAGTTAAAAAAATATATATATAACTTTTACTACTCACTGTACATTTGCCTGGATATATCCTCCATCGTTTTCCATATAGTTAATCAATTTTTTAGTAAAAATATTTAAAACAAATTTAGTCATGGCAGGAGTTAAGTTTGCAATTGTCTCTCTAATTTGCAATTGTCTCCACTTTTTGAAATGAGCTCAGGAGGGAGAACTTTTCTTTTAAGTACCAAGATAAGGAATAATCGAGACGGCTCAAGTCTGCAGTACTAACGGGCTAAATGTTTCAGAACATATATCGATGTCCACCAACCTGTTAATATCATATCCGTAGCTTACCACTTATGGATAGTTAATCTACAACATTATACACCTAGTTTGGAATTGTTTTCTGAAAGATAATTGTGGCATTTCTGGTTCCTTGGGAATAACCCCACATATACTTGAAAGTCTGTATATTTGAAAGTCTGTATCAGACCCTGTTTTCAGTGGTATAACTTAACATAAATGAATAAGAAAAATTAAAAGGATTAGTCGCTATTTGACATTAATGTTTGACAATCAAACTGAGAGAACTAAGAGAATTTACTGCAAATGTGATATATACACGGTAGCACTTAACATCATGTGAAATAACAAAGCTACTTTCAAATTGGAAGAATTTGAAAGAATTTTCTTCAGAAATTTCATGTGGCGCTCCTAGGTACGACACATAAGACATTCACCAAAAATGGGATCAAAGAAATCCTGATGTTCTAGAGATCTCATTAAAGTCATAAAGGAAAAGTGAGAAAAATTTTTATGAACTATCCCGATATAGGGGTATTTAAAAGGATTATTAATTTCATCCTTGATTATTGGAAACCAGGAACGGCTGAATTCGATAGAAGTACTAGCTATACAATTGCTTTCATTTAATAAAATGAAAGCAGACTATTTCAGTTTTCGTTTTGTATTGTGTTCTTCTTTGTGAAATATGGTTGAATTTTGAAATTGTATGTTATGTCCAAGGTTCCAGGCATATTAAAAAATTTGTGACTTCTCAAATTGTCGATTCAGTATATAATCTGGGGTGGTCTTTTAAGATAACTTTAAATTCAATACTCATTTTAGCTATCAAATAAACAAAGCATACAAAGTTCTTGGATTTGTCATACGTAATAGCCAAAATTTGATTGTAAAAACAACTAACTTTATACATCTATGGTGAGGCCTCACTTCAAGTATCCCTCCAAATTGTTGCACCCACAGTAATGAAATTGAAAAAGTTTAAAAACGTTTTCTGCGCTATCTCTATATCAAAAGGAATGGCATATATTCCTTGACCTGCAGACTAGGCGGTTCGCAATGTTTGTCATCATGGATTTATTATTTTATGTCCTTTCGGGGTTTCTTTGGACTCATGTCTCATTTAAGGGACGCCGATGACAGTTATATACATTTTATTACAATTTCATTGACAACTGAATTTCAAGATGGAGGCTATTTTCCAAAAAACCCTAATATTAAATTTCTAAAGTATTTCAAACCAGTGAATCATCATTTCTTTATTCCTAAGGTTCTCATGAAAGTTCAGTACAGTATGTTATAGATCAACGTTGGCAACCTTCTATCTGTGTTCTTTGAGTACAAGGAGAAAGACCCATGTTTTTATCTTTATATATATAACATTCTAAATAACAGAAAATATTCCGATTGTGACTTGACCAATAGCGTTAAGTTTAGGGTCTCCAAAATTAGTTTAAGACTGCTCTCATCTAATCTCTTCTACATTAACAACGGGAGCCCTTCTCCCTTCACTTATATACTCAGTGCCTGCAATAATGTGCTGTTTAATAACATAGTTCCTGACCTATTTAATATCAAATTTGGTGACCTTAGGCGCATACTATTGCTGCATCAGGATGCAAACCCTTTATGATATTGGCATATCTGTGACATACTTTTGTGTTGTTTAACCTTTCCCATGCAATTACTTATTTGGTGTTTGTAAAGAGAATAAATAAATAAATAATTTTTATGTTCATTTATTCGAACATTTATAGATCTAGAAGTTTCTCCAATATAAAATTTGTTTAAAACCTGATTTATAACGGTAGATAGGTGTAATTATACATCGTTTCTGGAGAAATCAACTTAATTGCTATGGAAACGTGTAGAATTTTCACTTTTTGACTTTCAACGAGAACAGGTAAATTATAGGTGACCATGAGGTCCACTTATAAAGCAAGGCACTCGTTTAATTCCGAATTTTCATGAATAATTTGCCCCGACTCGTACAAATCCTGATGCAAGGCAGTTTAGTGGATTAAAATTCTTGGCGGCCTAATTATTTTGTAATTTAGTTATGTAGTAAAGGTGCTTGTTAAGGGACTGCGAGCTACCGTCGAGGGATTGTTACCCAAAATCGCATTAAAGCCACAAAAACTAAGACTAATACTTACTTGAGACCTTTTTTCCGTTTTTCTTCCACTGTATTACAGGAAGAGGGTCGCCTTGTGCTGCACAATAAAACGCCGCTATACCGCCAGCACGTACTTGTAAATTTCGAGGTTTCACTTTTATTTCTGGTGGATCTGAAAAGAATTAATTAGAATTATTATTTGGTTCAAGAAACAACACAATGCGAAGAGATGTTCAAAATGAGCAATATTCAAGAAAGAACAGAGGCCGAATGCCGACTTTTAATTTCTGTTCTTGTAACGAGTATTTTTATTTCCTGTAATATTTTTAGTATAATGGAAAAACTGTTTAATTGCTGCTTAGTTAATATTTATTATTAATTTTAAATTCGGCAGTGTTTGGTGTTGGTTGACTCAAAATAAATCAGTTAGCATGCAAATATAGAGTGGACTTATAGGAAATCCATAAACCAATGGTAAACAATTTTGATAGTATACTAATATTGGTGCCGTCAAAATAGTTTTCATGACGGCAGCTGTTCCTATAATATCGGAAATAGAATTCAATTGGTTTATTTTAAGTAACACCCTTCAGCCTCCTCGCCACACTCCTCAAACTCTGCAGGGAATACTGCTAAAGAGCCGTCGATGACCTTAGTAGCTGGATGGAAAAATGGAAAATCTAAATAAGCTGACAATAGGCGACAAAATTTATCTTTACAAACAAGTGATTAGACCAACAATATACAAAGCTGCTGCCACACGGTCTTAAGTTTGCAAAACAAACCTTAACAAACTAGAAGCTTTTCAGAGTGAAACCTTAAGAGGCAGCTACAATTTGACCCTAACTGTCAACAAAGGAAGACTACAAGACTCACCATAACCGTCTAAACCGTACAGTCCTTGTAAGGAACCCCCACAATCCAAAGCCAGACACAACTGTAACACAGAGAGAACAACCTCTTGTGGGAATCGCAACTGATACAGAACAAAATACATATGTATATTGTTCTGCATACTAAAGAATAAAATCTCAAAGAAATTATTGAATATTTCTGAAAGCTGAAGTTCACCAGAGCACTTTTACGTGGATTTCTCTGTGTTCTAGTTTCCCCCAAAAGTCCTAGATGGCAGACATTACTTGCAGCGTCAACATAAACAATAATAGTTAATTATGTAAATGTGTGAATGTCCCGCCATCTTGAATAATAACAATTGAATTTCATTAATATGAAATTCAATTGTTTATCAGTTATATCGGAATCTGCCAATCTTTAAATTACTTCAAAGCATACTTATTTTATTCACACACATAGCGTTCTTGTTTGTACTTTGGAAATTGAAGTAACAAATGTATATAATTCAAGATGTAACAAAGTTGTATTTTCGATGGTGCTGATGCATATTTTTTCAAAAACGCTGTATATCTGGTTTAATTATACATTAAATGAAACTGGAGCCAAGGTCAAATACGAAAATAAGTGACAGAGTTTTTAAAAACGAATTTTTGTTTTTTAATAAAAAAATCTCAACATATCGCTTGATAATTTAGTTTTTTTTTTACATTTTACACAAAATCTACCCATGAAACCATGTTTGATACTACGGGCAGTGTTGTACAAAAATGAATAACCTATAAAATCAGCTTACTTAGATAATTGAACCTATACCTATACCCTATTACAAAAAATTATTCGTTTATAGTTTTTTTGTTTTATAGCTAAAACATTCTTACCAACTGTAAAGGTAGATCTTCTCATATCCAATTCATGTTCTTTATGCAGTTTTTGCAAAATATCAGTCAATCTTGTGGAAAATATATTTTTAATGTGCCATATTACCTCACCTATAGAGCCTATCATTATGAATAAACCAGCGTTGGAAAGTATAAAAATTGATCCGGAGACCCCTCATCTCAATTTTCCAAAATAAGTAAAAAGTATAAATGCATATGATTGTTAAAAATATTTTGTCATACTGAGCTGTTTCAGTTAGCCGAGTCCAGTCGAAAAATTGCTAAGGGGTGGTACCTGTGAAACTATATATTTACAATAAACAATCTTATTGCAAATTTCAATTCTAAGCAAGCACATATTGATATATATATATATATATATATATATATATATATATATATAGTATAATAAAGATTTATGTAATAAATTTAACAAAATGTAATACCTAATAAACTTAGACACTGATGATAATGATGAAGCAATCATTTGTAAGTGATTCAAGAAAAGATTAAAACATATATATTCAAGAAGTTTGGCTTGTCCTTAATTATTATTTATTAACAGAAAATTGATTAACATCAATCTGAATTAAAAAATAATTGAGGATTAAAATCTTTTTTTTTCTATTATTAACTATAATCAGCGTTTCATTTTTATATAATAATAGAATATGAATTTATTTGTGTATTAAGTAATTTTTCGAATGGACTCGTCCCTCTGAAAGAGTTCAGGATGGCCAAATATATTTAATAACTAAATGTATTTATACTTAAAATGAAAATCTGGGGGGTCTCTGGATCAACTTTTATGGGCTTCTTTTATTTGTTGAGTTGTATCCAAAAAAAAAACTGTAATTAGGTTGGAAATTGTAACTGTATCTTGAAATTGGATATAAATATTTGAATATAGATATTTAAGAACATGTCTTCTACATTATAGATTGAAATTACGCAAATACCACAATATATGTTTTTAATACAAAAATTGATAAGAGAAGATTTAGGCTTTGAATTAGTGAGAATGTTTTAGAAACAAAACTTAAAAAATAATAAACGATTTTTTAGAATTTCGGGTAAGGTCCGAAAATTTAAAGAACAAATTAACGAATTTGAGTCTATAGTAGGTTATGTTTTAGGTTCTTTATTTCTATACAACATTGCCTATAGTAGCAACCACGGGTTTAGATTTTAAACAAAAGGTAAAAAACTAAATTGTTAGCTTTTTTGAGTTTGTTTTGTAAAAAAAATCTCTATGTCAGTTAGTCCTTACAACATGTTCATGTTGGTTTTGTTCTACTATTAATTTTGTTACCAAATGCTGATTTGATGCTTGATCCGTAAATTTCAATAACACATACCAAGGTAGGTGATATAAAATAAAAGCATTTAAAATAAATTTGGCAACAAAAACGCTTTAGCCTTATCTAAGCAAGGTAGTTACTTATCTATAAAGGCCATATGACAAGTAATAGATTTCGCTTCTGTACTTTACATATTAATTTAACGGGTAAAGTCTTCGCACAAAGGCATTAGATTGGATTACATTTGATATGAAAACACCGTGTTGCTCAGTTGTACAACATTATCGTTTCGTGTGTATTTTCCGTATGTCATTAACGTCTACGAAACGGTGATGTGTTTACTGAAAAAACATCAAGGAACATTTGCATATTTAACGCCCATTCTTTCGCTGACATTTGACGCTTCGATAAAAATGTGTCCATCATTAATTTTAAGGATGAAAAATGTGAAAGTTTACATATCGCTGAGGTGAACGTGGGATACGTGGAATGGAAATTCAAAGAGATTAAAATATACCTGTCTGTTTTCCTTTTCAGTTTAGAATTTTTTTTAGAGTTGAAAAGATGACAATCATTTGTCCTATGAGAAACAGAGAAGTGTATTTTTTGCAACTTGTAAACGTTCTAATGAACAGCCAACAACATTTTTTAGTCAGACAACAATCAATGTATTGAACCTAATAGATGTCGGGGACATCTACCGTCTAGTGAGTAATTTAAGTATATGAAGGCATACTATGCTATAACATATACCATACTCTTGACAGATGGTTCGAGTGTTTTATATAAAAACACATAAGTAAATATATAGACAGATATATATCCACATATTTAGAACTATATCATTCAATGTATGACAGCCGTTTCGAAACAGGAGTTCTCGTCGGATACGCTTCCTTGAATGACAAGTTCTAAAGTGAAATACTTGGATGTAATACACAACAGTAAGACAACAATCAATGTATTCAACCTAATAGATGTCGGTGACATCTACCGTCTAGTGAGTAACTATATCATTCAACGTATAACGTTGAATGATATAGTTCTAAATATGTGGATATATATCTGTATATAAATTTTTTAGTTTTCAGAATTATGTTTGTAGAATTGTATGATTTAAAGGAAATGATTTAGCAAATACATAAACTCCATATGTCCAAGCACTTCAACAAATATCACAGAAAGAAGACCTCCCAGCTTTCAAAACAGATTTATGAAGCACTGACTATGTTTTAGAACGCTATTATCAAACAATCCGACTGAGCAACTTCGGGGTCCCCACTATCGCATGCAATGCCTTTTCATGTTATATTTCGAGACTAGAGAGCACTACAGACAGCAAACCTGAAGCCAAGCAATGAAAAAGATACGTCGATTATGTATTTGTCGTATGTCCTTTTACCAGAAAAGATCTGCTCCTAGAACACCCAAACTCGATTGAATTGAATTTACATTAGAACTCGAAAAAATAATCAGCTACGTCCTTGTAAGAACCAAACTTTCAGAATGGGCACCTAGACACACCGAATAAAGAAAGCCCACACAAATAGATATTTAATAGAAAAGAGGCGACAATTTTTTAAACAAAAAAATATACTAGGATGAAACCCATTGGAAAACAAAAGAAAGACAACAGCTATAAAAGGGAAAATAATTTACGGGCGATCTGAGGTCGGAAAGGATGAAGGGGTGGGGTTTTAAGGGTAACAAAGTTAAATGGCAAAGCTGTAGGTAAAGAAAATATCTACAACTTTTTTCCACAAAACCTCAAAATTTATGTGAAAGACTCAAAAAACAAGTTTTTGGTTGTTTATTTTTATCTTTTCCAAAAAAATGCTTTTTAACGCCCCAAACCTTATTTTGTGACTTAATATTTGAAAAGCACCCTAATTTGAAAATTTTCACAACCAAATATCTGCTTTTTTAAAAAGTCAGTGGGATTTGTGTTCGTTAAAATCTCTACTTTCTTTTCGTGTCAGAAATATACATTACAATGGTAAACGTTCTCCAAAAATTAAGTAGTAAGGCAGTTAGTTCTCTATGAAACCTTTTTGGTTAAAATTTTTCCTAGGTCACTCATGTATGTAAGTATAATTTTAAAATGGCAATAAATAGGCATCTACGCATATAATTTAAAGAAGATTCTATAACTTTCTCAAAATATTGTAGATGTCTTATTAAATATTAACTTTATTGGCTTAATTTTCTGACAACATTTACCTTAGTAGTAGTATCAGAAAGTATAGATCTAAACGAACAAAAGGCTAACCGATATTTAAAAACACGAGATATTTTGACACGAGAATTCTCGTTTGAAAATTAGATTTTTTTTCGATATTAAGTCAAAATAAAGTGAAACAATTAATAATATTTTAAAACAAGAAAATTACAGTGTGTTTGGGACATAAAAAGGTAAGTTTGTACCAAATTTTGCAAAAAAAAAACACATAAAAATATAAAACCAATAACTTGTTTTTTGAATTTGTCAAATAAATTTTGAGGTTATGTGAAAAAATGTAAACACAGAAGTTGTAGATATTCTTAGTACCTACAACTTTGCTATTAACTTTTTTTCATAGGACTTGTAGTTTTGCCGGAAATCGAGATAAACCGTTTTTACCCTTAAAACCCCACCTCAACCCCTTTCCGAACTCGGCTCGCCGTAAATTATTTCTCCTTTCATTTTTGTTGTATTCCCTTCCTTTTTTTTCATTTTACCATTTTCAAAGGCTTCAGTCCTGGTCCATAAATTACAAATCTTATCAAAATCCTTCTCAAGTACAGGTCACAGTCACAGATGATAATAATACTATAAATTAATTAGAATAAAAGAGATACATATACCACACAATCAAAAGGGCAATAGAACATCAACAAAACCCAAAAGACCACCTTACTGGAAGATCAAAGATTGTCTTACCATAACGGGAACAACGGACAGAATTGGCCAAATTCTCCGACACAACAACGGCATACAAACCCCACCAGACCATAGGAATCCCAAACCAAAAGATAAGCCAGAAAATCAAGGAGTGTAAGGAATAACACGGAGAATGTAAAAGAATGTATACATCGGACAAACGTACAGAAGAATTTCAGCCCGATTAGAGGAGCATAAATTAGCTATTACGGAAAAATTATTGTTGTCAGCCCTGTTCGAACAAATATCGGGCTACAAAATAGCTGCAAACCCATCTAACAACCAACGAATTACAAAACAAAAGTAGCCTGAGAATCTATTGAAATCGAGAAAAGTGGTCAATTAAACAAAAGAGTACTCTGCACCGATCGAGTACATGCAAAACAGTTGTAAATCTACAAAATAAAAGAGATCTAGCCACACTAAAAACATAAATGTCAACAAGCTACGCGAACGAAACGTTAGCAAATGGGGCGGAGCCAACACTGGCCAATCAGCACCGCTATGATCTCCGACGGAGGCTTCTAAATATATAACCCAAATAAAACATCTTTTAGTTCATCATAACGAAGCATGGACCTTAGCAGACGGTCTCCGAGATTCAAACTTCAATCATACTACACATACACATACAATACGTATACCCAGTATATGAACATACTGTAAAGTAGCCCATTTATACTGCTGGAGATATCTGCAGATTACAAACAAGAACAACAAAGTTATGTCATTACAAGGAAATAAAATACAATGGTTCATTAAATTCAGTGAAATAAATTGAAAACAATTTTAAATGCAATATAGCAACATTCAAATAATTAAAGGAAGACAAAGGCATTAGTAACATACATATTGTTCAACACATTTGTCATTAAAATCTTCACAGCAGGTCTTTAAAAAAATAAGGGATCACGGTTTCCAGTGTAGCAATGATTTTCCTTCCGTTGACAATGCCGCACTTAAAATAATTAGATATATTTTTCATTATAATTAAAATCCGCCTCTACTTACGACATTAAATTAATTATAATCGTATTAGGGAATGTACAAGAAAAATTGACGTGAAGCTTGGGGTTTTTTCTTTGTGAACTCACAATGGAAGAGAATAATAATCTCATTAATAAATTTTTGTGAATAACAATTTTGAGTGAAAATAAAATCAGATCATAAGAATTTTTAGTAAATTGGGATTTGTTGATTTTATTGTTTTGTATCTTCACAAGTATTTGACATATGATTCTTAATTTTTAAATTAGTAAGATTTTTAAGGAGAGTTTTTGCATAGCCTCTTCGAGGTGTCATTCATTTGTACACAAGACAATATATATTATATATAACATATATTGTTTCTGGTCAGGGAACCTTCATCAGTTGCGCTTCCCACAAATGAATGTCTTCTAGAACACTTCTTTATGTATTTGATACATTTCGTTAAATTTGAAGACGCGAGATCTAAGACCGACATCTAGGATTTTCGAGAGAAGTAGCACACAGAGGTTCGAAAATCGGTCTTACATCTCGCGTCTTCAAATTTAACGAAATGTATCAAATACATAAAGAACTGTTCGAGAGGACTTTTAATTATGGGAAGCGCAACTGATGAAGGTTCCGTGACCAGAAACAATATATGTTATATATAATATATATTGTCTTGACAAAGGAATGACACCTCGAAGAGAGTATTCAATATCTCTGACAGGTGAAGTAACCTGAAAATTTTATCGTAACATTTTGTCCTAGGAGTTAAGGAAGAACAGCAATTACACGGAACGGCTCCAGATTCGGAACCTCTGTGTGCTAATTCTCTCGAAAATCCTAGATGTCGAAGAGTTTTTGCGTTGAAAAGTTTTAGTGTTTGAAAACAACGCAGAGTTAAACAAATTGTAAGAAATGTAAAATGAACGAAATTGTATACTTGGAAACATGTAGGTGAGAACAGAATAAAACTAATAAATTATTCTGTTGCTGCAAAATACCTTTTATAATGCGTTCTCATAACAATAATTTTCATGTAAACACAATGGCACATATTTAACAATTGTACAATAAAATGAAAGGGTAACTAGATTCCAATAAATGTTCAAATTTTAACATCCATAAAGTAACAAGTCAGTTGTTTCCATAATGGTATAATCTGCCACCATTTTTCACAAACAGATTTTATTTGTTTTTCCAACAGATTTTTTTAAATTAAAATTAAATCAAGAAGTCTACATCAAAAATCACTTTCAGTTACATATTAATTTTCTCACAAGTACCGACATTGCAAATAATTAATTATAATTTATATTTAAAAAAAGACCGACTTCAACTGGCTTAAAATAAAAATCGTTTAGAAACCGTGTGCAATCAATAACTATTTCAGACATATATTCTGAACCATTTTAGCGTATTCTTATCTCTCCGTCTCTCTTTAATTTGTATTTTTCATATTATCCACATATTTTTTAATTTTTTTATTTGATTATTTGAACTACTTTCTACAAGTTTAACTATAATTCACCCTCTATGAAACTACCCTGTATATGTTTCTGTATACTGATCACCTAATATACATTATTTGTCCATCATTTTCTGAATCACCCTGTACAATTCTAATTCAACCTGTACGGAGTTGCAACCGCCCTGTATTAAGTATTAATCCTCTCCACCCGATTGACTGTTTCTATTTTTCTATTGTTTAAATCATTCTGTATACCTATAATTTTACTTCGCCTCGTATGCCATATGCTTATTTAACCATTTTTAACCCTTTAGATCCACTCTGTATAATTATAGTTTATTTTAACCACCTTGTATGCGCAACTACTTGTGTGCCACGCAATAATTTTTTAACCATCCTGTATTTTAATTCAATTCCACCTTATATTTCAACCATCCTATATTTGGAACTGCTTCTGTACCACCTAATATCACATTTATTTGTAAGATTTTTTGAACATACCAGTCTAACTGTTATTTTACTTCGCCCTGTATTTTAACTGCGCACATTGCTTGCTGCTTGAATGGTTACAAACACCTTGTACGATATACTTTCATATCATATATTGAGATTTAAACTAGATATTTATGATGAAAATTTGACATTTACATTGATTTTTACTATTTTTTGGACATATTTTTCCGATTGCCAAAAAAAACTGTATATACATTATAGAAAATTATACGTAATCAAGTTGGAACATCTCTTTGTAGAATTCAATTTAAAATATTCAAATTGTTTGGACCGTTTTAGAGAAAACAGTGTAGATTCATTGAGATTCACTGAAATGCAGTCCTTAATTATTGTTTTTTCTGGAAAACCGTAAATCTCATGTTATAGAAAAATATATGGTAGGGTGATTGCGCCGGTTTTCGACCAACTAACGCTAATGGTAACTGAAAACTTGATTAACTAATACCACATAATTGCTTTGTTATTAAGTTATATATGACTAGAAACTACACAAAATACAAATTCGTCCAGCATTCTCAAATTTGTGTCTGTATGATATTAAAAGTTTTTGTTAACAAAAATATTCGATCACGTACTTTTTACCGTTTTTTGACCAAGAGCTGCCTGAAATCGACCAGTGACGTGCCGATTTTCGACCACAGTACGGCAATAGGTAGCTAGAAAGCTATATATCCATGGAAAATTATAACAAAACATTAATACAAAATATGCATTTTTATTGTTGTAAAAACATAAGAATTTAAATAAAAAACTTTTCTGAATGTAAACAAACAAAAGAAAAAACATCTAATAGAATAATTATATGTATACCATATGAATAGGTAACCGATCAGCTTTTAAGAGCATGTGGGACATTTATAATCTTTTACTGAAGCTTCTTCATATGTAAGACCAACAAATTCTGTACAATGCAAATGAAACCAGTTTGTGCAACTGTCACAACCTATATTTTTATTTTCGTCATCGTCTGTGTCACTGTTTAATTCGTTTTGGCAAGTAGCACAATGTATCTTTCCTTTTGCAGTACTCGCCTCATTCTCTTTTTCATTCTGTTTCTTAGTAACTCTTTTTCTTTTGTGTGTCTTGATCTTCTTTGCTTCTCTTGCAGCTGCTCTTTCTAGCGCGCTTTTTGCTATATTTTCGGCCTGTTCCCTTTTTTCTGTTTCCTTCTTATTTTGAAAGTCTCTCCAAAATTGTGAACTGATAGCTTTGGGAAGTTTTTCTTTCTCCTGGATTTTAGCTGGTCTTGAAATATCTGTAGGGCATTTGAATTTTAATACTGAGTCAAATGATACATTCAGTGGAATATATTGAATATTTTTATGTAAATTCTGCAAAACTGTAATATTTTCTTCGCACCTAACAGAAGCAGGCGATGTATTTTTAAGGTTGCAGCTTAAAATGTTTCCATAAATGGAATTTGGTCATTATTTTTTTTAGCATTTAGCCATTTTAATTATCCAATCTTCCAATTTTTGTTCTCCCTTTATAGTTAACAGGGGTAGCGGACCAGTTGTTCTAGGAACTTTAGGAATTCTTCCCGATTTATGATCCTGAAGGGTCGTTTTGGGTACTCCGAATTACCTGCTGGCCATTCTGACACAGACATACGCCCCTCTTGAATTTCAAATAATGCTCGTTTTAGGTTATCTTCTGAATATTGGAAATGAGTTCTTTTTGACACCTTAAGTTTTACATTTTGCGCAACGACAAGTTTTTACTATGTTTGTTTTTTCTTTCTGTGGGAGTGATCTGAAACGAAACATCAAATTTAGAGCGGTCGAAATTGGAACCAGTTTTCGTTCGTATAAAATACACATGCAAACCAGATGGTCGAAAACACGTTGGCCCGAAATCCTTTTTTCGACCAATAAGGAACAATTTTCAATTTCGGGCAAAATTAATGGACGAAAACAGGATAGTATATCCAACTCAGTCAAGTGTACAATTTAAGCCAGAAAGAGTAAAACATATGATGCATACATATTGTGAAAAGAGACAAAATATGCTGGCACCAATTAACCGTGTTTTCGACCGCGGCGGTCGGAAACAGGTAACTAGGAATAGACGAACACAACTAAAAATTTAACAGAGAGGAGCGACTCATGATTTAGTTATTTTCGTTGGTTTTTTACAGAAGCGGTCGAGAACCGGAAACGGTCGGCTCACTAGCGCAGTCACCCTACCTTTCTTATAATATTCCTTAATACAATGCCGTTTAAATCACCAAAATTGCCCAAGCCGTTTTTGAATAATCACTGAACATACATAAAAAAACATGGCGACGAATTGATAACCACCTCTTTTTTGAAAGTCGGTTAAATACAATGGTAGCGGTCAGTTGTAGTTAAAGTAAAAAACGACTAAGTAGTCATGTTGCTATTTGGAGAAACGTACGGCAAATCATAACACAGTATTTAGAGATTAAATACGAATACGAAGATATTGGATATTTTCATATTTAGCTTTACAAGCATTTTGACGACTGAAATAATCCATTATTCAATGTAATAAAGGCTATCTAAGTTCTATTTTTTTTTCTCAAAACTATGATTTATTTCTGAAAATGTTAAAATCGTTTGATTTGTTTTTACCTGCAGTACTGACCCTACAAATGTTTGCACTCAAATAGTTTACACCCTGTATATGAGAAAGCCACAGATAACGTAAAATTTTTGGAAAGGGGGAACGCAAATTGGTGCGTTCCCGCAATTTGTTTAGTGTATTGTTTTCAATTTGATTGAATTACTTCATTGATTTTTAAACTTCGGCACCTTTTCTAAAACGCTTGGGAGGTTCGTGTATTGTGCTACGAACTATTCGGTCACGCTTTGATCCCGTCTGAAGAGACGGCGCTTATTGTTGTTTTTTGCGTTACGATTCCGCGAGTTAGGAGCTCCGTTCGTAACGACCTCTTTCTTTTTGTTTCTTTTGTGCATCATTTGTTGTTAAACCCCCATTTTGTTTGCGAATGAACATTACGTCGCTATTTTTCGTGTAACGTGTTGTCCGGACGAAGCTCTAAGAAACTGTTCCTGCTGTTACGGGGCTAGCCTCTGAAGAAAGAAGACGCAAGAAAACACCAGAGCTTCCGGACGTAAAAGGACTTTTATTTGATGATTCGTTTATGTGACGGCACGTGTTTATTGATTGTTCCGCTAAAGGTCCTTCGTCAATTATATACTTGCATTGAACCAGCATTGAACTAAAACCGCAACATCTACTTCATACATTTTTTTGAATATTCTCTATGGAATGTGCCATCGAAGACATTCCACAAATAAATTTAAAATAAATAAAGTTCCGCAGGGTGATTCCATTTCACCGACATTGTTCACGAACTTATAGGGGTATACGATGTAACCCATTAACTTAGATGATATATAAATGACACACTGCTAATAAGATACTGTTCAAAATGAAGACTAAACAATGCTTCGAATAGTCACATTACAAATTAATATGTCAAAGACCCAACTAGTGACTAACCAAGTTTTGTTCCATGGATTGAAAATGAAGGTCCTGTTGGCCGGCCATCTCAGTCATTTGATGCAGATCATTTGGATTTTTAATTTCAGGAGGTATGTCAAGGAATTAATTATCTATAATTATTATTTTTTAAAACGGTTTTAATTGGTGCTATTAGTTGAATTGCTTTGTTGATTGATCTAAAATTTGTACAACACATCTTTCCAGGAAATTATTCTGAGCTACCTCAACTTCACTACATTAGATGTAAGTAGAAGTGAATGAGCAAACAAATAGGGAAAATTGAATTACCGAATAAACGTTGAGGAGCTTTTAACCATTTAAACACTTGCAAATATGTTTCCCCGGAATCGGTCCCCAAAAGTTCCCTTCAATTATCATACTTTAACATAATTTCCATACACTCGTGCAACAGAAATTCGTTCTCCACTTTCTCCATTTCCAAGGTGTTTCCCCCGAGAACATCTTTCATCTCCGATTGATTGTTGAAGAAACTATGCTTTTACGCTTTAACAAAATTTATGTGGCCCCTCGAAAAGCCGGTGTATAGCTTACACCAACCTGACACCCTCTTGTAAGTGCTTCCGGCCATATAAATAACGTTTAGCTAAAGTTAGAAGCACCTTCGAGTTTATGAACTTTACTTGGAAAAGGTATTTTTGGTTGTTTATCAAAAAAGGTTATGCGGCTTTCTTAATGCTAACAAGAGTATGCTTGAAAAGTTTTGGTAGTTTCGTAACGATATTAATTTCACTAGAGCTGGTTATATTAAGTGTTGAAGAGCTAATAAATTAAATCTATTTCTGGTACAAAAGTAATTAGAATTAAACAACTTTTTGGTTTTTTTTTTCAATAAAACTTGAAAGATTCCTACCAGACCAAGAGAAAGACTGCAAATGACATTTAGTAACTAGCCGTTCATCTACAATCCTATCCACACGTTAACGGAAAACGGATATTGATGTCTAGACCCTGTTATTGAATGTGGATTATCTTCAGCCCATACATGCCTTTTATGAAAGTTTTGAAACTACCTTCGTCCGAACCCTCTGTTTATGGTAAGGATATAACTGTTGTTCTTTGATGCCATTGCAGTTGATGGATCAGTATTTATTCCCTGCAATTTTCCTGGTAATTCTCTCAGAGTACGCTTCAATATTATTTAGAACAGCAACTTCTAATTCGGGTATTTGGATTTCGCTGTGCCGTCCAATATCTAAACTTCTTTTTTCGAAAGTTCTAGATTCATGTAGACTTTGATGAAGCGTGACAAACGTGCCTTGATAAGGGGTTCTACGATTAGGATATGCTTGTGTATAAAGACGATTGTTCTTTTATTTATTTGAACCTCTTATTTATGCACAATTAAACAGATCAGAAAACAACAAATTGGTTAAACTTATAGAAAAGTATTCTAGTTTAACTAACTGAGCAATGTTAGAAAAGTCCCAAAAAGTGACAGCGGCCCACTAGATTTTTCTAGAAAAAAAATGTTGTCCTACCACGTAATGGTTTACATTTTATGTTTTGATTTCAAATCGGTAAGTTTTATGAAAAAGATACAACAGATAAAAATGGCTTTCTTCCAATTCAGGTGATAAGAATGGTGGAGTATTTCAAACCCTTGTACTCATTTTTAAAAAGGTGAATGAATATGCCTGTTTTCATAGTGGTAACACTAATATATTTTGGCATGGCTATATAGTTATTACTATTGTACCCTATTTGTTTTTGTAAACAATTATACATGCAAATTGAGAGAAATTTATTACGACAATGATGCAAGAGGGTTACATTTGCAAAAGCAAGTAGATCTTCGGGTGTCCCAGTTTAAAATTTGAACTATGCTGTAAGAAATTGCAGGTATTTTATGTGGAACAATAAATCTGAAGCACGTGGATTGCCTTTGTCAAAAATGCTAGAAATTACAAATATAAAAATGTTGAAAACATCACAAATGACAAAAATGGAAAAATATCTAAAATGTAAATAAAGTATCAAATATCAAATAAAACTAACAACATTTTTTTACGAATAAAATCATCGAAAATCTTAAAATGAATACAAATTAAGTCATAAAATACCCTTATTGACAATAAAAATATATCTTGTATACTGAGATAACTGCTACTACTTAGTTTTATTTCTCCCAATTAATCCATGGGCAGTTCAATATGTCAATCACTAATATCGTCAAAAACAGTAAAGTGTTACGCAATGAAACCACCTAGTACAAGAGAGATGATTCAGAAATAAGATATTAAAATTTAGGAACATTTTAAGCAAAGAAGTACGTAGAGCCCTTTGCAGAGTTACTGAAATTCATTGAATATGCCTTACAATTGCAAAGAAACATTGTTTGCTACATTTGTCAACATATATTAAAACTATTGAAGAGAAGAATTTAGAAACAATAATCGCTCACCCTGTATATTCTTAAGAAAACAGCACTGCAGTAAATTTTGACGAACTACATTTGTATAAAAAGTATTGGAGAAAAATAAACAATAAAAACCACATTATATTCAAAACACATTCAAGGAATTGAACTGATAATTTCACCGTTATATATTTTCTTGCACTTATATCACATTGATCACAACTCAATAATTTACAATTGCTTACTTTTGCTAATAATTTCTCACCATTTCATGAAAATTTCCTTAAAACTGTATTGTTAGTCTTCCATAATCATGTAATTTCGACATTTAGCATTTAGTTTGAATTTATATTCTGACGGAGCCAGTTAACTCGGCGAAACAATTGTCTAGTTTGAATAAACAAGTGAAAATTACAGAGGTGAGACAGTTTTAATAAAATTTGCAGTTAAACGATACATCGCTGTCACAGTTGGCATTAGTGGTCACTCTCATTATAACCGCTAAGACAAATTTTGCGATAAAAAGTTGAATGCAAAATCTGAGTACAAATATTTTAAGTCATTTTACTATTTGTAAACTTATTTCGTTCAAAATTCTGTTAATAAATAACTAAGTTAAAATGAGCAAACATACAAAAATACCATGATTTCTAAAATTTTGATTTTTGATTTAGGCATAGTTTTTCTGTCATCTGCATTTTTTAGAGCTGAATATAAAAACATAAGAATTATTTTAGGAAACATAATGTGATCAAGTCAAATACAGCACTATATATTATTTAATTAATAATGAACTACGAACTATTAATAAACTTTCGATCAAACTACCTTTATCGATATTTTAACACCAAAAAATTTGCTCAGTGCGAGTTGGACCCGCATACTAATGGTTCTGTAGCTCTTTTTCTGATAATTGAGGTAAATTATAATTTTCGATAAAAAACGACAATTTATAAGTTTTTTGTTGATGAACCGATTTTAATTAAAGTTGACTTGTTTTAGAGACAATTTATGGCGTCAGAATGCTGATTTCATATTTTTAGAATCAATTTTAAAAACAAAATGGTGGACCATTCATAACTTTGGCAAATTTAATAAATCCTGGTTTCTTTCTTGGGTAAGTTTGTATAGCTTTAAAAGTAAGATTCTGAAACATTGAAAACTTCTAAGTAAAATACAATTTTGCTCAAACGAATCCGTCAAGAAATAACAGACATTAGACAAGTTAGGTATGTTTTAACATTCTGATGCCTAATATTTCATATTTTGCAACAAAACTAAGTACGCCTAAAGACTAATTTCGCTTTGTCGGTTTCGTTGCTATTCATCACTATTTCATGAAATTGTAAAAAGTATTAGAAACAGAGTTGTGGAGAAATCGGAGAAGTAAATTTAATGACCAAAATTGTCCATTCGTATTGACAAATCTACTGAAATAAAAAGAAAATACAAATGTAATCGAATATCGATATTCGAAATATTTTTGACAAATGAATGGCCTCCCAAATTTTTGGCTGGAATCACTCCTGGCTAAATATTCGATATAATAATTGGAAGATTGTTCTTTGCATGTTCAGGAATATTAAAGAAAAGAGAGGCACAACAACCCTAGGAGAAAATCCTAGATGTCGGTCTTACATCTCGCGTCTTCAAACCCTAGGAGAACTTAAATATTAAATACATTCTCTATTGTCCGTTATCTGACAATTTTTTATACAACATCTTCGGGAAGGTTGTGATAATAAGGTAATAATTAAATAATTAAATTCACATTAAAAATAGAATATTTAACATGAAAGTTACTGCAATGCGTCCGAAAAATTAATACTGATCTACTACATTGAATGTTTTACCACTGAACAATAACAAAGTTTGCATGCCACTTCCAGAAGTACTTGGTCTAAGAATATAACAGTATCTAACGATCGCGCCCTCCATATATAATTACTCAATGTTTTGAGTTTTGCCGTCTGGCGGCGGCGGCAATGTCAGTTCAGTCAGTTGTTTGGGGTTGACAGTATGGACGTAAATAATGAATTTTTATTTTATTTTATTTAATGAATGAACAAACGTTATAAATTAATATTAGCATTCTGCATTGAAGGTCGTCAGTAGCTACTAAACAAAAAAAATGAGGAAAATCGGTTGAGAGATACAGGTGAAAATGGTACCTAATGGTTTTGTCTTTGCCTATTTATATATAGATTGCCATTTTTGACAAAAAGGCACCAGCTAGTTCGGATAAAATTTCAGTCCCCGCGATGTATTGGCAGATGCGAAGGTAGCTGTGCGCATTTTTGGGATTCAGCTCACACATTGCACAGACGTTTGCATTGTTGTTTACTTCTTTATTTTACTCGTAGATTTGGAAGATTAAACAATCAAGATGGGACCACATCTTAAAACTCATAAACTAAAATTCCTTCTTATTGTTACTTATCATCACGGGTGGGTCCAGAGAAGAGCTTCAGCGGTAGAGTTCTAGTACTTTAGTGGAAGGGAGGCGCTCTCATACTAAATTTATTATGTTATTAGTGAGGTTTCTCTGTGGTTATTGGAGACACTGTAGTTTCTGAGCTATTGCGTTAAAAATAATCACTCTAAAGTATAAAAGTATGTTTTTAACCAGATTTTGATTTTACAATTTGTAGTTCTGTCAGTGACTATCGCTCTTGGAGAAGGCAATAACCCCACCAAATCTACTTAGACCCGCCTCTGAGGCCGTTGCTGCTCTCAGTCGAGTTGACGCCTTTCATATACATCCGTATCGTAATACTGTTAATTTATATAACCATAATGTGTATGAAATATGTGCTTCTGTAAACACAAACCTCTCTTTACATACAATTGCCATACTATGAATCTGATATTGGTATACACAAAATGTACTGGAAAAAAACAATGATATTACTTCAGAAGGACATAGTAAGGAATTGTCTGTATGTTATTAAACAATAAAGAAATAGAATGAACTTTAAATAGAGACTTCGAAATCAATTAGAAAACAACGAAACATTGAGAGTTATTATACAATCTCCACACTTGTAAAGAAGTCAGGCAAACTAATATCACACAATAGCTTAAAAAACTATCAATGATTCCTAAAGTATCGAAGTGTCTCATCACACACAAGTATTTTGCAATATATCTACATTCAAACATATTTTACATTAAAACTAGTTTACAAATCCATAGACCTACTACTGTCAGTAACCCACCAAAACAGTTTTTCTATAAGAAGGCAACTAGTATTTCGGACAGTTTCCAGAAACTGCCTTTACCACACATTGGTTTTTAACTACTTAACTTATCATTTTTCCAGAATACATTATCAGGAGAGCAAACTTAAATGAGAAATCTAGGTAGATATTTATCTCCCTAATCATGCAGAAATTACAACATCAATACTTTCAAGGGTTAAATGTCCTTTTTTTATGTAATAATAATAATAATGTCTTTATTAGCGAAGTAGCTATCAATTACATCAACAGGTTATACATAAAAAAAACACAACTAAAAATTATTCTTAACATAAATACATAAACATCTCTTAAATGTATAATAATTTCCAGAATTTTTAATACTATCAGGTAAAGAATTATAAAGGATCAGACCTCCATACAGTGTTGATTTAGTCAGTTTATTACTATTACTATTTGCTACATAAAAGTCTCTTATTTGTCTAGTATTATATTGGTGTATATCGCCGACATGAATTAAGTTGTTGTATAAATATTGTGGTACCATTTTGCATTTAATTTTGTAAATAAAATCTAAATTTTTAAATATAATTCTTTGTTTTACATTCATAAAATTTAAAACGTTTAACATTAACTTAATAGGGGTGTATTTGCTACATTTTAAAATATTTCTCATACATTTATTTTGAATTTTTTGTAACATTTGTACATTATTTTGATTTAGGTTACATAGAATACTTGCACAAAATTCAATGTGGGGTGAAATGAGGCTCTTGTATAACAGAACCTTACAATTAATGTCTAAATAATTACCAATACGGTTAACAAGATACATTTTTTTTGACATTTTGTTCGCAATATAGTTCGCATGTTCTATGAAATTCAAGTTTTCGTCTATAATTACTCCTAAATATTTCATTCGGTTTACTTTTTCTAATTTAGTGTTATTCAGGTTAATGGATAAATTATTTGTATCAATTTTATTCAAATTATTCTTAGAACCTACTATCATGTATTTGCATTTTTTAATGTTCACACCCAAATCATTATCACAGAGCCATTCATATATTCTCGTAAGATCTTTATTTATGGATTTGAACATTTGGTTAGGATCGGAACCAGTTAAATATAACATTGTGTCATCTGCGAATATTTCAATTTGAACATGTTGTACATATTTAACCATATCGTTGATATACAATATGAATAGTAATGGACCCAAGACTGTACCTTGGGGTACACCATGTTTTACTTCATTAATTTGAGAAACACTGCTGCCATATTTTACTCTCTGCTGTCTATTTGTTAGGTACGATTTAATCCATGTAAGGACGTTACCACTTAAACCTATTTTTCCAATTTTTGTACTAAGATATTTCTGTTAATAGTTTCAAATGCTCGTTTAAAATCCAAAAATACTGCTATTACAATTTTGTTTTCATCTAAGTGTCTTAACCATGTATCACATATGTTTACTATAACTGACTCACATGAATGATTTTGTCTAAACCCAGATTGGTTGGTAATAATGATATTATTTTTCTCACAGTAATTCGAAAGTTGATTTTTAACGATTATTTCTAAGATTTTTTCATATATTGGTACAATATTTATAGCTCTATATTCTTCACAATTAACAGTATTAAAAACTTTTTGTATTGGTACAATTTTTGAAGTTTTCCACGCATCTGGAAATATACCATAATCTAAAGAACATTTGATGACATCATAGAACCTATTACCAATTACAGCAAAAGTATCTTTTATGATTTCAGTAGATATTCCATCTAATCCAGCTTTACGGGGAAGACCATTAACAATTTTTTTTTAATTCAGAAAAAGAAATCTCATTAAATTCTTGAAATGTCTCTTCAACAATGATATTATCTAGATAAAACTTAATATTTTTAAACTTGGGAATATTCGACACTATGTTATTAACACTATCAATAAAATATGTATTAAATTTATTGGCAATATCTAGGTCACCGTAGACTTTATTGTTTTCAAAAATAATATACTCACTAATTTTACTTTTATTGTTTGGTAAAACTTTTTGAATTTTCTTCCAAATTTCTGTTTTATTGTTATATTTGATAATGTTTTCTATATATTTTTTCTTTTCTTTTTTTATTATGGATGTTACTTCATTTCTTTTAGATCTGAAATTGTTCCAATCCTCAGTAAGGTTAGTGAGGACAGCTCTTTTATATAATAAGTTTCTTGCCGTTATTTTATTTAAAATGTTAGTATTTATCCAGTTGTTATCCAACTGATTTTTTTTGATACGAATGTTTTAATAGGACATATAGTACTTAGTGTCGATTTAATGTTATCTGTTAAGGTATTGGCCATTAAATTTACATCAGTTGTATTATTTTGCCAATCTTTATTTAGAAGTGAATTTTGATATTCTGAACTAATATAATTTGCCATACATCTTTTTTTAATAATTATTTTTGAGTTACCGCTAGGAGCAACATTTTGAAAATTGACAGAAATAATGAGATGATCACTAATTTTTGGACTCAAATGTACTTTATATTTTAAATTAGGATTATTTGTAATTACCAGGTCAATTATTGTGCGGCTATGTTGCGTTGTTCTTGTAGGTTCTTTAATAATTTGTTTCAGTCCGGATTGATAAATAATACTGGTCAATCGCGAGGTCATCTAGTTTCTGTTTTGAATTTCAATAGGTGCGATGACGATACAATAATTATGGTAATGTTATAAACACATGGTTATAAGTCAAATCCAACAAGAACACCCCACACTAAATTTGAAAAGTGGTTCAGCCTGGAATTCTAAAAATTACACGTGTCTAACGAAGCAGTTTGCCGAAAATTCTAGGAAAACGTGAGCCCAGTCGACGAAGAATTTACTGGCCAAAGAGTCTTAGGACATGGTTCTCTGCAACACCAATATGAGTCTTTAGGGCAGCAACAAACAAAATTATTTTTGAAAGAATGATCACTAAAACAGACACTACAAAGAAATTAGAATATTCTGAAAAAAAATGCCAAATCTCTAAACACTGAACCACATTTTAAAACTCTTAATGACACCATTCCTATATATAATAACTATTAGTTAACGCCCTTCATGGACGGGCGCAGAAAATTCAAGTTCCTGGGGTATTTTTTCTTGCGGTTAAAACCCATACAAGTTACTTTCTGTTATATATTTTGGATTTAGGATTTCTTATTAAAAAATGAATATACTGATTTTGAACGACTTGGAGAAGGTGAACGCTCCCTCTAGACACTCAGTTCCCAATCTAGTGGAAGTCAGTGTTCTTATGTTATTCATCCATATGGCTGTACTATTTTATTAGACAGCCATACCGTGTATGAAATGATTGACAATTAGTGAACGTACTTAAAACACATTCTGATTTTTTTTTCTAAAAACCAGCATGTGTCACGTTGTAAAAAATATTTGGGATCACCTTAGTATCTACATTATTCCTCATTTTCTTCTTCTTCTTCTTCTCCAAAACACTTTAGAAGCGTTGTAGGACTTCTTGGGCACTTGCTCTTATTGACCAGGAAAAATAACATGTTAATACGTTGGCAAGACATCCTTTGTAGATCTACGAGTTAAACATTTTTACTTATTTTTAATTAATTTATCTTTTATATGCACGTGTTGAGAGATTTTATTTTCCAGGAGTGGTCGTTTAAAATGTCTAACGATTCGTTTACAAATACGATAAACATCTACAAAGGCGACGGTAGACTGTTGTAGACTAAACGTTAGGTAAAAAAAAATATTTGAACATAGCAAGGACCTCAATAGCCCGGAAAACAAAATCTCTCACTTAGACTCCGGCATTGAAAATCTTCATTTTAGAATATATCCACCATATTGATCGGAAGTCTGTTCCTTCTTTTACTGAAGTTTACCTTAAATCGATGAGAACTAAGGACGAGTATGCACAATTAGCATACTCGGAAATATTAAGATCAAAAACTAATTTATGAGAGAAATTAGTTTCCATTTTGTGCAAGGGATTAACTTTTAACAAAAGCAACGAATTTTCAGTTACCCATCTAATTCTACTCGAAACAAATCGTTTTGTCCAAATCCATCGGACGCAACATTCGAACCTCGACGAAACAATGATTTCCAGGGATAAAAGACCTTTTTGTATGTAATACGGTCAATCGCAACGTCATCTAGTTTCAGTTTCAATTTCAATAGGTTGAGGGTGTATAGAGACGTATAGCTGGTCACAGTACGTAATTTACACGGGCAATTTGATTAGGCAAAGCTAATACCGCCAGTCCTTTCTAGCAAGCAATAACATAAGACCGTATTGTGCTTAATAATAGATAATGGTGCACATAATGCGGGGTATTGTAAGCATATAAACCAATTTTGTTCTTTTTGGGAAACTCTCCTTGTGTGTGTGTGTGTATGGGACTGAATTATATTCAGAATAAGATATGAATTTGTTAAAGCGTAGAAAACGTGTGCCAGATTAACTGATTAAAATCCTGGGAAAATATACAGTTTCGTATTTATGAGCTCATGTACCTTGCAGATTCAATTAGCTATAATGTTGATCTTGTTGAAAATCCAGACGGCAAAGATTGTTTGGGCTATTGTGTAATGCTAATTAGAATTGTTGTTTACTCACATACGAGGCAGTCTAAAAGGTTTCTATAGACATTAATGTTATATATTTGATGGGTCTTGTAAAATTTCTCCCTTTTAATGTTAACAGGTTATATTTTTCTTATACCTTTTCACAATAAGCACCATTCTTCAAATCTATTATCCTGCTCTACAGTTTATATTAGTTTTTTGACATCAATTAAGAAATTCAGTTTATCATAATACACAATTTTTTACAGGCTACTAGTATTTCCTGAATAATTCAGAAAACTGTTAATGTATTAATGCAATGATGTTCAGTAGAACAAAGCCGTCAAACGGTTCCTGGTTAGCATTCTAATTAACAGCTGTAATCACTTCTTGTCAAATAATGCGAAAATTACCTTTCCTGCAATATAAGGAAATAATAAACGTCTGTTTTGAGAAATCTGATAAGAAAAAGGAGACATATCCGACGTTTAACACCTTATATTTCGAAAACTAGTCATACAATTTTAATAATATTCTGTTGTATTCCGTTGAGTATAAAGAGACAGATCTGTTTAATGTCTTATTAAAATTGCAGCACGAATGGTTTGTACAGGGTGACTCATTAATAGGAAAAATAATATATGCCTTCTTTAGCTATATTTATGGCTCACACTGTATATCATATGAAGCATATCAATGAAATTATTACTATAACGAGTTATTAATTGTGCAATAACATCTTCTTATGTTTTCGACGTTGTAATAAAAAAAGATTTTTTCCAAAATCACATGTTACGTATTTCTTAAATACCCTGTAATCCACCAAAACGTATGGCAATGGTTTTATGAAATATTTATGTCTAATAATGTACAAAGCACAATATCTCCAATAACCGGAAATAAAGCACCTCTATCATTGGAAATCTGATATCAAAAATGCGGCATTTTCGATATTTAACACTCTGTATCTCGAAAACCAACCATAGAACCTATTTAAGCCCATGTACTCTTTTTGTCAGAATATTAACCCCTACAACATACCAAAATTTCAAACAATTTGACGGAAGTCCATTTTTCCACAAGAAAGGTGCCTGGTCCTTTGGCATTCCCCCATCTTACCTTATATGTATTTTTCATTTTACAATATGTATAAATAAAAGATTAAATAAACAATAAGAGAACTGTAAGTAACAGTTTAATGTTATAACTACTGAAAAAATAATTAATCAATAATTTTACCGAATAAATTGAAAAAATCTATATCCATTGCATAATCAAGTAAGTTCATTTTTCTAATTTAACGGCGTAACTAATGCGGGGTATTCTGAGTATACCAACCAACTTCTTTTTGGTAAACTGCGTGTGTATGTGACTGAGCTTTAATCAGAATAAGATATGAATTTGTCAGAGCGTATGGAACGTGTGCCAGATTAACTGATTAAAATCTTGACGAAATTGTTGAACCTAATATGGAATTTCATATTTATGAATTCGTGTACCTTGTAAGTTCAATTAGCCGTAATGTTGATCTTGCTGAAAATCGAAACTGTAGGGATTGTTTGAGGTATTATGTAATCCTAATTAGACTCGCTGTTTACGTACATACGGGGTGAGAGATACACAACTCATGTGAAATCTTTGTTAGCATCGAATTTTCTGGTTATTTTATTCACTCAACAAATAAAATCATTGGCCTAAAGAAAAATAAAACTCGTTCGTTTATTTGCACGACGTACTTGACTGTATTTAAAATTTCTAAACAACTTCCATCATAAATAAAATAACTTAACCAAATATCACACTGAACTAAACTTTCCGTGTTATCCATATTTCCTTATAGTATAAGGGTTTTCATATATTTTGGGGCCAAAAAATACAAGGGACTATATAGAGGGTGTAACATAATGCAGTAAAGATTTTTTGGCAGATGATAGAACTAATCAGTATAAATTAAAAAGTCTTATATAATTTATGTCAAAATGTTTATAGTTTACGAGAAAAAAAATGTTTAAAGTTGTCAATAAACATAAGCACTTAAAGTCTTAGTAAAGCATTTATTTGCAAACTGCAACAAATTTATCAACTGAACAGTACAATAAATATAATCCTTCACCATTTTTATCAACTGAAGGAATATTTTAGGCAGTTTTTATATGTCATTTCGAAAAGATTGTTGAGGAGGCCTTGATTTATTTTCCCTGTTCATTAGGTTTTCTATCCTAAGTTTTTTCTGAAAAATTTGAGTATTTGAAAATTGTATTTGGAGAACAAGCTGTAGTAAGGCAATTTCGTAAAATTGCCCGAATTACTGGCTGTCTGTACAGAAATTCTTCCTCAGAGTTATTCTAAGAGACAGAGATATCTACAAAATTATTAACCAGTATTCCTGTATATAAGTAGTATATTGTATACGAGTTATACTTATATGTGTTGGGAGACGTTTCAACTTTGACTCTGATGTCGATGTCAATCGCTTAGTAATGTATTTCGAGGATTTTTTTAAAAAAATTGCTTTGTTGTTGATTTTGTGTTTGTCAAAAATTTGACAGTGATCGCCAAACGACAAATTGTCACTGTATATAAATTAAGACAAATTAACAAACAAACTATATATTATGAACTAAGGAACTAACATATAAATAGTATGAACTTTTTAACCGACTTCTAAAAAGAAGGAGGTTATCAATTCGTCGCGTTTTTTTTTGCTTTTTTTTGTATGTATGTTACCTGATTTCTTCTGCTGTGATGCACCGTTTTGAATGAATATGGTCTTGTTTAATAGAGTATATATCCGATTGGTGAAACTTCAAATTTTGGAAAAGAATTCTATTGGTTAAGTGATAAAATTTGTGAATGAACACATGCGTGCATGGAAATCGACTAATATCCCTAACATTTTAGTCGATTGTTGGATAACTCCTTATGGTTGTATATAGTTTTTTAACGTTTAATCTATTAAGGAAGATCCTTAGGTGATCTCATATACTTTTCTGCGACGTCCAACTTGCAGTTTTGCAGAAAATCGCTGAAAATTCCAAAATTCTTATCAAAAATGTCATTAAAATGACATTTCCTTATAAATATTTTAAGACGTAATAGTACGGTAATTTTAGGCACTGGAAGTTTTAATTGCGAATTTGAAAATTTTCTATATACGTCTCAAGCATATAGGTAGTAAAGTATAGTATTTTCGGCTCCTTAAATCAATAAGTACCAAGCTCGTTTTGTTTGTATACCAGACAAATACCTATTTAAATGCAAATTTTTCCATTTTGCGAAGAAGGTGCTTTTAGTTGTCACATTCTCCCGGCCTAATAGAAAATTCAGTGACAACACATGTTAAACTTTAAACAAACAAAATCGCAAAGTGATAGAAGGAGTTGCATTTATATGAAGATTGAAACATAGGACTAGAATCATAGTGGTCCGTAGGCAGCTGTATATACAGGATGGTTGGAATATAGGGTGGACTGGACTTTTGGTGGCATAAAAATGTTGAAAAAAATGTGAAATTAAAATTATATAGGGTGATTAAAAAACTGTTATGATGTGGACATAAGCAAATCATATACAGGATGGTTAAAATATATGCTGGAGTTGAATTATATTTATACAGTGTGATTAAAAAATTATTTCTTTTATAACCCATAAGAAGTTGCATAAAGTGTGGAGAGGACTTAATGTTACACAGGGCGATAATATAAAATGTTAAAAATGAAATAATTTATGGGGTAGCCCACAAGGAGTTATATACTATGGTTGAAATACAGGATGGATTTGACTCCGTAAATATGGGATGGATTCTACTCCGTCCTATATTTCATTCATTCAAGTCAGTCGTCGTCGTCGAGTACAGTTGGTTCTCCCTTGCTGAAACGCAAGAGATAGGGAACCCTTGCTCGAGAGGGCGATTACCTGAAACGACTACCTGCCAGAGACCTTTCGAGGTACCGAGGCGGAAAAATAAAAACAAGGGATTAAGTTATAATACCTAGTATTATAGCATAACAGATTCCTTTAATCCTAGGCCGTTCACGGTTTAGGATTTAAAATTGCACTAATAAAAAGTTTATTTTACAGATTAGCAAAATGATATTAATAGAAGATCTCAACGTAGAGGAACTAAAGGGATTAGTAGTGGCAATAAACGAGAGGATCATCGAACTTTCCAGCAGAAAAGAAGATCAGGCAAATAAGAAGGATCAAACGGTAGACATGGAAAGTGACTTTCAAACAGGGACCAGGAGAAAGAGGAAAACAAAATCCAGGGCAAGTGACTCCTCATCGTCTAGTGAGACGGAAAACGAACAAGTCCAGCGGAAAAAACCCAAGGGGAAGAAGAGGGAATATGCCGACGCCAGCATACCTATACAGAAGACTGACATCCCAGCACACACAAGGACTGATGCCCCCACAGAGACACAACCCGAGAAGGAAAAAAGACGAAGAATACCACCCATTGTCATACGCGAAAAACAGAAGTGGACTGAGGTGACCAGGCTCATGAGAGAACGGAAGATAAACGTGCCAAAAGCAACTAACACACAGGATGGCGTAAGGATGTACCTGAGCACAGAAGAGGACTTTAGGACAACTACAAGAATGTTAAACGCGAAGAAGATACCATACCACACGTACGCGCTAGAAGAGGAGAAGACGGCTAGAGTGGTGATAAAGGGCATCCCCGAATTTATCACAGAAGAAGAGATAAAGAAGGAACTCCAGGAGAAAAACATCCAACCCATCAAGGTCACCAGGATGATCAGAACAACCAGGACAGAGAAGGGTGTAACAAAAAAGACGCCGATGGCCATGGTCATCGTCCAACTGGAAAAAACAACAGAAAATAAACAAGTTTTTCAATTACAGGATATCGGAAACTGCAAAGTCAGAGTGGAGACACAAAGACCCAGAGCATCTATCGGGCAATGCTACAATTGCCAAAAGTTCGGCCATGGACAAGGCAGATGTACAGCGCCCCCAAAATGCGTAAAATGCGGAGGATCACATGAATCCAGGGAATGCAGAAGACCGAGAGAACAGCCACCAAAATGCGCCAATTGCGGAGGGCCACACCCAGCGAGCTATAGGGAATGCGAGAAGTTCCCAAAGAAGAGAAACAACGATGATGAACCAAGAACAAGGACCGGAATAAGCTACGCAGCCGCAGCTAGACCAACCGTAGAAGAATCAAGAGAAACACGAACAAATGGACAAGACGTACTCACAATGATGGAAGAAATGAAGAAAATTTTCCAGTCCTTCATGGGGCTGGCAACAAGACTAAACCTCGTGCATGGATAAGACGACCCCAACAACTTTGAAAATCATGACGTGGAACGCCAACGGGCTCAAGAATAAGAAAAACGAACTGGAATTACACCTAGAGGAGAACAACATCGACATAGCAGCAATACAGGAGACCTGGCTCAAAGAAGAGGACAATTTTAGGATCAGAAACTAAACAGTACACAGGGCGGACAGGCCAGGAAGGAAACCAGGAGGAGGAGTCATAATCGCCGTGAAGAACCGACTAAAACACCAGCAGGATGACCCATACCAAACAGAGAACATCGAAAACGTAACTGTAGAAGTAGAAATGAAGGACGGAAGGAAGATACAGATAATTAGCGCGTATCGACCACCAAATAAAGAACTTACAAATAATGACTTAAATCTTATTTTTAGGGACAACGTAAAGCCGAAAATACTAGGAGGAGACCTAAACGCCAAACATCGAGACTGGAACTCGAGAGTCAGCACACCGAGCGGAAAGAAACTACAGGAACACGCAGAAAGAGGGAGATACGACGTAATGGGACCAACGGAACCAACCCATCATCCAACAAGAGGCCAAGGAGACGTACTGGACATCTTTATCCTGCAGAACACGGACATGGATTACGACATAGAAACAACGGAGGAACTATCATCGGACCACAACCCAGTGACGATAACAGCTGCTAGATGGACAGATAAGCCACAAACCAAGGCGGAGACAAGGACTAGCTGGGAGGGATTCAAAACTACTTTGACATCGAGGACGGAAGAAGAAGAGGAAACAATAACAAATATAGATGAGGAAGCAAGAAGAATCAGGGAGCAGATCATAGAAGCACACCGAATCAACACAACAACAACAAAATGCAGAATCTACACAGGAGACATACCAAGAGGGCTAAAGGACAAAATACGGGAGAGAAACAGACAAAAGAGAAGGTACAGAATAAACTACGACCCAGGGGTAAAAAGGACGATCAACAGGTTAAGCAAAAAAAAAGAAGAATTGACGGAACACCGGAGCGAAAAGTGGAACAATTACCTGCAAGGATTAGACATCGACAAGAACACACACTGGCACATAATGAGAAGAATGAAAAGGAACACAGAAGGGAATAAAGCGGCACCGCTACAAGGAAGAAACGGACTAAAACACAGAACAGAGGACAAGGTGGAAATATTCGCGGATGCTATGGAGGAACAATTCACACTCAATGTAGACCCAGGAGACGATAGAGAATTTGAAGATGAAATCAAGAAATTAGGGCAAGAAGTACGAAGACCACAACCAAACGAAGAGCAAATGAGGGAAACCACGACAGAAGAAATAATGGATATCATAGGAAGACTGAATACGAAGAAAGCACCAGGATGGGACAGGATCACGAACAGGATGTTAAAGGAGCTGCCAGAGGAGTACATAGACAAAAGAATGAAGAGCCTATTCAACAACATTCTAAAGGACCAAAGATACCGAGGGAATGGAAGAAAGCAGAGATCATATTATTACCAAAGCAAGGAAAGAACAGGAAACTCCCACAAAACTACAGGCCAATAAGCCTACTGAGCAACACAAGCAAAATCATGGACAGAATCATTTTGAAGAGGATCAAGGAAGAAGAGGAACAACTAAGGATCATACCACACGAACAATGCGGATTCAGAGAGGGACACTCGACGGAGGATCAAGTAATGAGGATGGTGGAGGACGCGATGGATGACACGGAGAACAAAAGGTCGACGTGCATAATATTTTTCGACGTAGAAAAGGCATTCGACAGGATCTGGCAGGACGGGCTTATAGCAAAAATGGACGAAAAAGGATTCAGAAGAACCACCACAAGGATAACCCAGGACTACCTCACAGGAAGGACATACAGGATCAGGATAGACGGAACCACATCAACGGAGAGACGCATCAGGGCAGGAGTACCACAGGGATCAGCACTATCACCGGCATTATACAACATCTACACCAGCGACATACCAAAAGGACGAGACACTCAAGGACTTACGTATACGCAGACGACACAGCAAAAGCAGCAACATCAGCAAGGGCAGACCAGGCAACAATCTACTTACAACAGGACATAGATGAGATGGAAAAATGGGCCAAGAAATGGAAGATCAGGATCAACACAGAAAAGACACAAGCAATAGCAATAGGAAGGAGAAAAAAGGACAAGCCAACCAGGAGACTAACTGTAGGAGGAACAGCCATCAACTGGCAGGAAAACGTAAAATACCTAGGGATCCACATCGACAGGAAGCTAACATGGGGGAAACACATAGAGGAAACAGCGAAGAGAGCCAAACAGCGCATCAGCATGATAAACGCATTAATAGGACGGAGGAGCAGGCTACACCTGAGGATAAAGAAGACGATCTACGAAGCAGCAGTAAAACCATTGATGATGTACGGAGCAAGCATATGGGGACAAGCAGCGGACACACACACCAAGAAATTAGAAAGGATTCAGCACAACGCCCTGAGAAGAATGACGGACGCACCATGGTACATGAGAAACGAGCAGCTAAGAAGAGATCTAGGGATACGCACTATAAAAGGGGAAATAATAAGGAGGACTAAGAAGGAGATAGCAAGAATGGAAAACCACAGGAACCCACTACTACGAGAGGCCACAAACTACGACGAAAGCAAGAAACACAGGACGAAGAGACCCAGGATGGCGCTACTGCAGACAGAAGAGGAAGTAACAGGTAACTTGAATATCTTAGGGAATGAAATATCTTAGTGAATAAAATATCTTAAGGGATAGCGTAGGGAAAACATTGTAACAGCGTAGGGAAAAGTATATGAAACATGTAAAACAAATTAGGGAAATAGGTATAAAAATATGGACTAGGAGTAAGAAATTTGTAAAAAAAAATTTAACTCTGACAATAAAGACTTGAAACTGAAACTGTCCTATATTTTACAGAAGTCAGCTAACAAATGTATGCTTGTCCATGGGCAGTCGTATGTACAGGATGGTTGGTACATAGGTTGGAGTGGAATTATCTATAGTTATACAGGGTTGTCAAAAAAAGTTGAAAAAAGGTTACATGGCGTAGTCCATAAGGTATAAATATATTTTGGACTTATTAAGTCAACGCGTACTAGTACATTTTGTTCGTAAAGTTTTACCTGTCAATTTAAATGAGAAAGTATCATTGTATACTGTTGAGGCTTTCGATGTTACCTGGTTCTGTCTATTAAGGTTATACATACAAAATAAAAAATAAAGAATGAAAACTACCTGAGTTCAAAAAGTTTAGTTATAGGTGGAAGTCGGTTATATTTTTTTTTAAATGTTTTTTTTTTGGAAATCCAGTTGAAATCAAACAATCTGGAGTATATGCAATCTTTTGCTATGCTAATTCACTTTTGTAATAATAGCTATAAAATAATAATTTATATATTTCCAGTGGTCATCGCAATATCGCAATAGAAAGCTCTTTTATAACATAAATAAGATAGGCTTGACCTTTATAACACTCCGCTTCTCGGTAGAACATATTCTAAGCTTACTTTTAGATACTTCCAGCTACTAAGATAAAAATCAGCCCTCCTAAATCCATCTCCAAATAATCCGCCCACTCTCAAGGTAGGTTGGCGAGTTTTACTTCTAAGTGTTCTCTAAAAGTCTGTTCGTTTTCTCACCTACCGTTTCCTGTATTAGAACAAGGATTAAAGGATACATTTAAGGGTCGTCTTTAAACTTTGAACACACTTTTCAGAAGATTTACAAGTTTACTTAATATCCTTGTTTAACGTAAAACAGCAGACCAAAGCCGGAAGGGCTAGAACGCCTTTCCTTAACAATCTTCTTGTGACATTTATTGGGTCCTTTAAGTAAGGTTTTCACGACAATTATCCGCCTCACGGTTGGATTCTTTTGCATTAACTCTGTTTTATTGTGTTCAGCTAAGTGGTTATGTCCTTTTGTATACTAAAATGATTACCAGGTTTGTGAAAATGTTTTTATAGTTTGGGTAAGAAACCGAGCCTGCACATGAATTAAAAACTTTAAACATGAGTTTATGAAAAGTCAGGATTTTAAATTAATCTTTCAAAACAGACAGTAGAAGGACGAATGATTAAAACTTTTACCCGGTTACAAATAAAGTTCCAAGACAGATTTATTGTTAATTTATAACAACATTGTATGGAGTTGTATAATTTTGTAGCAATGAAACATTAATTATCTTGAGAACATAAAACAGTCAACTATTTATTTTATGGATTTTAAAACATAGAAGCTATAGATGCTTTTAATGATTATGACTATAATAAAAGTTGGTGGAGATCATAAAAATAGAAAATAATAATATAAATGGTGTATCGTAATTCAAGTGTATCTGGTTACAAAAACCATTTGTTTTTTGGTAACATTTTTGTAATCTTGGTGTATTCTGAATGGATTACAGCACTCATAGCAATCTGCACTAGCTATGATTTAAAAAATTATGATAAGAGTAATATAGACCATGCAGAATGTACAGTATACAGGGTGTAAATGGTTTGAGTGCAAAGATTTTGAGTATGAATACTTCGGCTCAAAACAAATCAAAAAACTGTATGAGATTATCATAGTTTTGGCAACAAAAAATAAAAAATCCAGAAGTTAGGTAGCCTTTATTACAGTGAATAATAGACTATTTTCGGCTTCAAGATGCTTTACTGAATTGTTGCGGCTGATACTTGATGTAAATCCATAATGCGAACACAAAAACGAAAATTATATTTCGAGATTTACACTTTATTTTATAAACGACACGTGTTTCGGCATACAATGCCTTTATCAAGTTTCACAAAATACTAAAACTATTATTCTAACTACACCAATATA
This sequence comes from Octodonta nipae, assembly GCA_034190945.1. Classification (NCBI taxonomy): domain Eukaryota; kingdom Metazoa; phylum Arthropoda; class Insecta; order Coleoptera; family Chrysomelidae; genus Octodonta; species Octodonta nipae. Next base: position 11,157,654 of record CM067218.1, on the reverse strand, counting down.
TATACATATTACTTAACTAAACTAATTATACAGAGCCATTAAAAAGATTTAAAAGTGGGGATGGATTAAGATCTTAATTGGTTATTTAATAGTCTACCTGAATATTTATACCTGTTTATTTCTAGGGATTCTAATAGATTAATTTTACTGGGGTTATTTTCCAAATGTAATATATTTACAGTATCGTTAAAGTTGTGATTATCCTCTACTAAATGACGTGCATAATTAGATTTATTGTCTTGTGTGGAATAACTTCTTTTGTGCTCTCTAATACGAGTATTAAAATTTCTAAATGTCCTACCGATATATAGTTTGTCACAATTGCCGCAGTTGAGTTTGTATACCCCGGATTTACAATTACTATCTACTCTTGATTTATTATTCTTAATATATCTGGATAAATCTGGATAAATAGATAGTAATTGTAAATCCGGGGTATACAAACTCAACTGCGGCAATTGTGACAAACTATATATCGGTAGGACATTTAGAAATTTTAATACTCTTATTAGAGAGCACAAAAGAAGTTATTCCACACAAGACAATAAATCTAATTATGCCCGTCATTTAGTAGAGGATAATCACAACTTTAACGATACTGTAAATATATTACATTTGGAAAATAACCCCAGTAAAATTAATCTATTAGCATCCCTAGAAATTAACAGATATAAATATTCAGGTAGACTATTAAATAACCAGTTAGATCTTAATCCATCCCCACTTTTAAATCTTTTTAATGGCTCTGTATAATTAGTTTAGTTAAGTAATATGTATATATATATTGGTGTAGTTAGAATAATAGTTTTAGTATTTTGTGAAACTTGATAAAGGCATTGTATGCCGAAACACGTGTCGTTTATAAAATAAAGTGTAAATCTCGAAATATAATTTTCGTTTTTGTGTTTTCAAGATGCTTGTAAATCTAAATATGTATATACTCTATAGCTTATACAACTTCAATAAGTGTATTAACGAAGAAAAATATTATTTAAACTCTTATTCTGCTATAATTTGACGTACGTTTCTCCGAACAGATGTGGCAACGTGGCATACAAACACGCATAGCTTAGTACATGTTTACTTCTAACTACACCTGACAGCCGCCACGATTGTTTTTTTGCGGTACCGGTTCTTGTGTGGAAATTTATATCGTGATTTGATTTTCATTTCAAAAAATAAATTGCTAAAACAAATAAAATCGATTATGGGTTGTCAGTTCGGGTACTGGAAATTTTTTTAGCGAGTTGGATACTCTCTAACATTGTTTGAAGATCAAATTCATGAACAGGCAATACAGCAAAAATGTGCACTTCTTATAAAAAATACTTAGTCTTAGTAGAATTTCACATTTGACAAACGCGTTAGAATACGATACAAGATACTATAAATTGGGCATACTCTCACTCACATTCGCAGTTGGTGTATTTTGTCTGTAGAATTGGGTATTTGTCAATAACTGTCTTTTAATATAGTGTATGTGTATGCCTCAAGGCCGTAACTCGTGGTAAGGGAGGTTTAACCCCCCAAATTTTGAAACTTGGGGTTTGAAGTTTCAAATTTTTTGGTGCAATGACATAATTAGATGCAGTTTTTAGTTCTGACTAGCGGTCGCCCAGTGGTCGAAATTCGACCTAATTCATTTATTTTGTCTTTATAAAATATAGAGTTGAGGCGATATTAGAAAAGTAGTCCAGGCCTTTGCTATCCCTATTATTTCATTTAGATTACATTTATAATTCACGAAATATTTTTTTATTGATGTATATAATTGTAGGATTATTTTTACATAAATATGTCTATGAAACATGTTCGATCTAATTATCTGCGGATTCTTTTTGTAACTTGAAAGTTTCATTCTTTTACACACAACCGATTTTAAAAATAGAGATGACAAAGACCCAATGAAAACTGTAATATTTAATGACATTTCCATTATCCTCTGAATGATGATTTGTTGCACAACACCTTCGGACTATTGTGAAAATTATATTATATTAATGACAGAATTATAATCACAACAAAATATTACAAATATTATTTTCTACGAAATTTAGTACTACTTGTCCGAAAAAAAATCTATACTGTTCTATAATTTACAACACTAAATATTTTCCTATTGAACTATAGGCAACTCCAAAGATAGTAAAAGATGGTCATCTCTTGGTCTGAAAAAGCGTTACCCAGCCACTGCCGTGTTTATCGTTTGAAAACCAACCTAGCAGATATAATTGGATTTTAATTTTTTTGAACATTTGGGTTGTAAACTTTAAAGCTAGCAGTGTACGATTTGCAAGGTAATATATGTAAAAATATATATATTACTCTAGAATGTACCTGAATTAACCTAATAGGTATATTCATACAACTCTTTAAAATGTTTTTAACAGCCAGAACTTTGCAGCAATGGGACCATGTAATGTAAAATTAATTAACTATAAGATACCCACAATGTCAGAAAACATTAATTTTCAGTATGATTTTCAATATAAAATCTTTACTTACCAATATAGAGTCTATATTCGTTGGTAGTAACCAATGACGATTTCTGTTTTATGTAAAAAATATTATGAAATAGGAATCACATACTGTTACTTAATAGTAGTTAATTACATACACCTATTTTTGAGAATTTTTTTCTGTGAATTGAAATTGAAACCTTCAAAATACTTCAAAATCTGGTCTGAATGAATTGAAAACTTTCAACCTAATCGCTACAAAAGTAATGAAATGTCAAAATTTAAAACAAATTTTCGGCAGATGGCTAAGCATTCAGTGTTGTCAGATCTACCTATTTATCGTGAATTTGTGCATAATATCACAATTTTCTGTAATCTTAGTTAAATTTATATGAAAGTTATCCGACAAAAATAAAATGACTCTAAATTAAAAATATAAGGTTAACATAAAGAATAAATTGATGAGGTGCAACATAATTCTGATTTTAGTTGACAAACCATATTTACAATGCAATGAAAGTTGCAAACTGCAAACTTGCGGGTCCCAATAAACGGAGATTATTATGTATTATAATTTTTCGTTTGTTCTATTTCAATAGCATGACTATGTAGGATAACTTTAGCGAAGGGCCACAACTTTTAGTTTTACATTTAATTTAGTTTGTCTTTCACATTGGAGTCAACCTATCTCATGGTGTTCTCTCCAAGCAATCTGGCGGCACTGTTTGGCATTGACAGTATGCATGTAAATGATTTTTTATTATTTTAATATTTAATTATTGAAACAATATTATAAATTAATTTTAGCATTCTGCACTGACGGTCGTCTGTAGCTACTAAACAAAACAAAAATAAAGCAAGACAGAGGAGAAAATGGTACCTAACCGTATTGTCTTTGCCTATTTATATATAGTTTACTTCTATTTGAAACCAATTTTAAATATTAACAAAAGTAAAGGTACATGACTTTTAAGTAAAAATCGTGTTTGCTGACAAACCTTGTGTACAGTTAAAAAAGTGGCATGTCATGATTACATTGTACATTTTAGAACATGCAAATCTGTTTATGAAGAATAACTTTTTCTCATAATATTATTCATACAAAAAAATTCGTTTGGTTTATGAGGACAAACTGTTTATACAGACTAGTTGAGAATCTTTACCTTCAAGTTGATTAATTGACATTTATATTTTGATTAATAAAATTTCTTTTCAGTTTATTATACCGCAAGTTCCAAACAGAATCATTTCGATATTTTTATAATACCAGCACCTCCACCAAAGCTTACCATACAAGAAAGCCGGTAACAATAAGTTTTATTAACAGACATTAACATACAGATTGATTGAGAATCTTCAACTTGAAGTTGATTCACTGACATTTGTTTAGATTAATCCAGTTTCTTTTCAATGTATTATACCGCAAGTTCCGAACATAGACATTTCCATATTTTTATAATACCAGCACCTCCACCAAAGTTTACTATATAAAAAGTTGGTAAAATTTGTTTAGCCTATTTTCGAAAAAACGGGACAAGCTATGTCCTTGAAAAATATATGGGACCACTTCGGAAGCTCTCCGAAAAGGATAGCGTAGACGGTCGAATGTCCTTGAGACTAATCGCTGAACAGAGGGTAATCGGTTAGTATATAAGATGCTTTGTTATTAGCAAATGATGTTAATTTGATATATTTCAAGTCTGAACTTGAATTCACCACAGGAACTCATTACTTATAGTTATTAGAGACACTGAGTGTCGGTTCATCAATTCTAATACTTCCACGCATCTTATAACTCTAAGAAATATGCCATTCAAACAACCAACGATATTCCCACGCGAATCCGTACAAATCTCTTCGCAAGAGAGACGATTCTCCGGCATCATAAATAAATCAGTTTATTACGAATCCAATGGGAACCAGGGATTTTATTTACTTCTGTATATGAATGAATGGAGAGAAAGCTCGAAAGAAAAAATAATATATCGCGACTAAGTGTCACGTTGAGGTTTTATGAAGCAAGGGCGAATTTTATGTTGTAGGAATAGTTGGCAAAACACACGCTTGAGAATATTCCTGCTTATATGGCGTGAGTAAGTGCTGCGAAAAAGGAGAGGAAATGAAAGGAGATAAATTAAGGGGTTGAAATGCGCATTTAGTTCATTTCTACTATTCAGGTTTTGTACTGTTGAGACGTAATGAATACACATTCGCAAAGGTTGCAGAGATATTAGATTTGCTGCTTAACGCTGAAAGTCTGATTGGACTTTTGCTGAAACACGGATCTTCTATATTCTTTTATAAATGATTATGTTTCACAGTTTTCCATAAAATATAAACGATTACTCTTGAATCAGCTCGTTGAAACTTTTTACTATAGATCACTAACTTATTGAATGCATAAATAAATCTACATTAGATATTACAGTTGCATCCTTACCATCTGTTTAAGTAAATCAAGTATATTAAATGCAACAAAAAATTTATTGATAAAATATTCTATGTACTGACTTATTTATATTATTTGAAGAAAGAAAAGCGTGTAAATGTTTCATGACTTAAGCTCTTCTTTGTAAGTTCACTGTACGATATTAGTGTTTGTAGTTCCTGAGTACCCTGTATCCTGTTGTCTTTTTAAATTTCCACTAATGAAAATTTCTGTTAGCCTAATTGTTGTTCGAAAATTCCTAACAACGGCGTTTATACTGAGATCTCTAAAAGCTAAACGAACTAAAATTTAATTTTTATATAAATATTTTTATCGTAAAATGAGTCGGAAAGGATATATTGTCAAAAAACTGCCATTTTTATAATATGCCGGCAAATGGCAACTATGAAATTCGAAAAGAACACATAGAAATCTGTAAAATTTTTCACGTAAAGCCTCCATAGTTTGTATTATCAAGGGGGAATCGGCATCTTTCACACTCCATTACCGTATGCTGCGGGGTGTCAACCTCTCCGCAATATATACACAATTCATCCTCCGCCCTTCTCATTCTCACCAATAAGATATAAAAGCCCCCTGTCCAGTTAAAAACTGGGTCCATAATTCAATTCCCTATAACTACAACTCATCCATTCCTTTATCCTTCCTATCAGTACTTTAACATATCTTTATTTTCAGAACTAAAATTACAGAAATTTCCTTACTCTTACCCTCTTTTTCTATTTTAATTCCCTACGTTCTTTTACCTATTTCATATAATGCTAATTCCCTAATATATAATATACCCTATTCCCTAATATTCTTATCATATTCCCAGTCTTTGTCTCTTTCTTCTCTTTACCACTGTTTCGTCCTCTTGTAGTAGCACTTGCCGTGATCTTTTAATGCTGTGTCTCTCATGTTCATTGCAGTTGGTTGCCTCTCTCATCAGTGGGTTCCTATGCTGTTCCATCCTGGCTATGGTTTTCTTCGTTCTCTTCGTTATTTCTCCCTTGATTGTATTCATCTCTAGGTCTCTTAGTTGGTTGTTCCTCTGGTACCATGGAGCGTCCGTTATTCTGCTTAGTGCGTTGTTCTGTACTGCCTCTAATTTCTTGATGTGCGTTGCTGCAGCTTGTCCCCAGATACTGGCTCCATATGTGATGATTGGCTTCACTGATGCTTCGTAGATGTTTCTCTTCGTTCTCAGTTGTAGTCTGCGTCTTCTTCCTATTCATAGGGTTGATTTGGCTGAGATCCTTGACTTCGTATCAGTAGTTTGGTCCACTGAGCTTTATCCACAATTGCATCCCATCTACTCTGCCATAACTCTATGGTCCTTTCTCTCTCCCATCCTTCCCTCTCTATCTACATCCTGAACTCTCGCTCTCTCTTCAACCAAAAGCTCAATGGGTACCTCACCAGTACCACATACAAACCTTCCATCGTTACTGTCCTATATGCACATGCCACTCTTAGGAGGATCGGTCTAACCGTTTTCTCCATGAGTCTGCCATAGGTCTTCAGCGATGATAGGCTCTGTGCCATATAGGGGCTCCATACAACAAGAATTCACCATCCCATACCACAGCGTCCATGTAGCCGTTCGAGGCAGATTTACGTTTGTTCCACGAGGCCTAGTCTAGTGTCTATATATACAGTGATGAGCAAATGTGTAGAACCAAGCAAATATCTCTGGAATTATTAGAGATATCAGAATGAAATTTGGAATGTGGATACTGCGGTAGATTGCCTATTTATTTCCAATTTTTTATAGAATTTTGAACTCCCTCTTTTACCGGAAGTAATGTCAATTTTAAAATTTTCAATGAAACACCCTGTATAGTATTTTAGTTTCTGATGAAACATTTTATTGCGAATACAAAAATATCGGGTTTGATATTCTTGACTTCAATACCTGCCGAGATATTAACAGAAAAGTAATTAAGGAAAGGAAAAATCTAATATCCATTAAAGAAATACATAATCATAATTATTAACTAAACCTAAGTGATTTTCAAAACATTGAGACTTAACTTAACTAAACTTAATGTATTAGATGTTCAAACTGAGCACCGTTTACTTCTTGACAATAAGCAAGTCGGTTTTTAAATTCTCTAGTAACATTAGCTATTATTGTCTTGAGTCTTGAAGTCTTGAGTTATTCTTGCAGCTAATTCTTGCAAATTATTTGGTCTATCAACATAAACCATAGACTATAAGTAACCCCACAGAAAATAGTCTAGTAGATTAAGGTCGGGACATCGTGCAGGCCATTCATAAGTACCCCTTCTTCCAATCCATCTGTGATCTAAATGATCTAGAACAATGCGAGCGTAATGGGGTGCTCCATCCTGCTGAAACCAGATATTATTTGGTAATTGTCCATTTACCTAATGCCGGAATAACTTGTGTCTCCAAAAGCTGTAAATACGTATCTCCGTTTAAGTTTCTTGTAGGAAGAAGGGTCCCACGATTTTGTTGTTATAAATGCCGGCCCAAACGTTAAATTTTTGGGGATGTTGTATATGAGCCTCTTGTACCCAATTAGGATTACTTTGCGACCAGTAGCGGCAGTTATATCGATTAACCGTACCATTTAAACAAAATGTAGCTTCGTCTGAAAACACCACATTCCTTATAAAATTATTATCACGGTTACAAATATCCATCATCGTTTCACAAAATTGCAAACGTCTCTCGAAATCGTCTTCGGAGAGTTCTTGAACGAAGCGAATTTTGTATGGATGATATTTTTCTCGCCTTAATAATATCCTTCCTACTGAACGACGGCTAATTCCATGCATATTGGCATGGTCGGTAGTGGATAAGTGAGGATTTTCTTCCAAAGATATAGCAACATTTTGAGCTACACCTTCATTACTTGCACTTTTTAACCGTCCACTTTTTGGTAAATTGCTAACTGTTTCACTTGTGTAGTACCTTCGCAAAGTTTTCGTCACTACTGAACGGGATATTTGTGTATTCGGATGAACAATGTTAAAAAGGTCACAAATTTCTTGATGCGTCCTTTTCCTCTCCCCATACCCAATCATCATTAATATTTCTATTCTCTTTCACTTAATTCGGCCATTTTACGATTAAATTAAGACAATACAATCTTTTTACGTTCAAATAAAAAAAAAACTACTATCACTTCTGCAATGAATTCCATGGACTACTAAACTTGATTCAGATTTAATTTGCGCCTGATTTAAACAAACGCACGTGTATTCGTCTATGGAACAAGCAGTGCTGTTGGCTGTGACGGTATAATGTCACCGATTGGCTAATAGAAATACAAATCCTTACCGAGCGGTTTATTTATATCGGGCGTAAATGAAATCTGAACCGAGTTTAGCTACCATCGAATTTTTCCTTTCCTTAGTTACTTTTCTGTTAATATCTCGGTAGGTATTGAAGTAAACAATATCAAACCCGACATTTTTGTATTCGCAATAAAATGTTTTATCAGAAACTAAAATACTATACAGGGTGTTTCATTCAAAATTGTAAAAAAATATGGAAACAAATAGACAATCTACTGCAGTATCCACCTTCCAAATTTCATTTTGATATCTCTAATAATTCCAGATATATTTACTTGGTTCTACACATTTGCCCATCACTGTATACATATAACTAGTTGGTCAGATATTTATTTCTGAGGCAGATTTACAAAAAATCTGACAGAATAGATTTTTTAAACAATGATTATAAAGTATTTCATTAAAAGATACAATTAACCGGGAAATAAATGATTCCGGTTTCGATGCTCGTTGCAATTCTCTGTGGAACAACTGGAAACAATTAAAATAATGGAGACTCGAATAAAAAATATTCGTACATTGGTATTTATTGTTCCCAGCGTAATTGATTATTTAAGCGTTACTACATCCGAATTTAAATACCGTGTTATATTTTATGTAACAACGTGTAAATCATGAACACGATGTAGTTTATTTTCAGCCGATAGGTAAATTGTTCCTTTTTGCAGTTTGAAAAATCGTGATAATGAAACTGAAGTTTCCATTGCACAATTAGTTTAAAGGGGATGATTTTCGGCAGCGGTGAGTTAAAACAAATAAACTGATTGTCAATCAGCATTTAGAGTAATGCGGAAGAATATAAAATTGATTTCTATTCTTTATCAACTTCTTACCAAGCTTCACAATCGGTTTCAAGTCTTTCTTTTCTCCCTTGTGTTGTTTTTTCACTGGATATTATTTCTATAATTTCAAATAACTATATTTTCAGCGTTCTGTTGCTTTAGCGCGTAACCATACCTACCACTTTAGCTGTTGGTTTCACAGCCACTATGTGAACTGCATGTTTTTGGGATCCCTGAATTCGAATCCAGGGTCATTTTTATCCCAGCAGGTCTCAGTTTACCCTGAACTTAAAAAAACACTCTGAAAGGACCCCACACTATTCTTATTGAAAATGCCTTTCGGCTATTTTTTTAAATATAGCAAAATAGCACATTAATCATACAAATATTTACTTTTTAAAATGTAAGTGAACTTTCGTTCGCTAGCTATTTACACCTTCGTTAACTACTGAACTCCATTGTTGCTGTACATCGGTGTTTATATACTCACACAGTTTTTAACAGAATAATTAATTTGTTTTAATACTATAACTGCATTATTTACTCATAAGTATTATAAATGGTATACAAAGTTCATTTGGTACAAGTACTTAATGAAGTTGACCTTGAATTCTATGAAACAATGATAGGGCAAATCCATATCGATCTGCAATTTTCAAGTCGTATGATTTTCTCAGACAAAGAAGGTTTTTGCTTAAATGTTTCTGTTAATAGGCAGAACTGTAGATATTGAGAACTCACACTGTATGATGGAAGCACTTTTACAACACCCACAGAAGTTTGTCCAAATGCAGAGGTCCCGGAATGCCTGATAATCTATGGTCTCAGATTACTGCCACTTTATTCCCAGTCTGTCCGAAATGGATTGGTAGGAGAGGGCCGATTGAATGGCCTGCTTGATATCCCGTCCTAACTCCTCTCGAATTCTTTTTGTTGGGCTATCAGAAATCAAAAGTTTACCTCAACTAACCAAATACTACTGAGGATTTAAAGATAAGAATAATGGAACAAATCAGACTATTCACACGTCAAGTGTTAAGGAACGTCAAAAAAGAATTTGAATATCGCATTGTCAGCTGGTAAGTCGTGGCTAATTTGAACAATTGCTTTGATTTTTTCTTATGCTTTTGTTACATTTACACCTTTCAGCTGATTTATTTGTTTTAACTCAATAAAAGAGATTTTTTAGAAAACGTTCAAAATAACGAAGTCGTCCTTAAAAAATGGCTTATATGTAATGAGCTATATAAGTAAGTTTTTGGCATAAAACATTATCAACTATTGAGCTTATCTAAAATAAATTACGCTAAGAAATTTGTGTTAAGTTTCAAGTTGAGTTGAATGGAGCTACATCTTACTCATACAGTGAGGATTTTCTCTACAATGACATCTAAAATATTCTACTGGCACTATGCTATTTAGGAGAAATGGGACTCAATAACAATAAGCTTTTGATGACAAAGTTAATTGTAAAGTAAAATCAAAAACAAGGTTTACTAAGGATAAAATTCAAAATTTTATTTCTTTTTTAACGCCATGACCTCAAAAAATCAATTTGTCTTTGACAAGTAGTCTACGCGTGAAACCGCGATTGGGTACAGTGTTGTAGAGAACTGAAAATCCTACAAAGTGAGCTACTATACGCTCTATGTTCTTTCTTAACTTGTTGCTTAGATCATCGAACCTGAAGTTTCAATTACGAAAAAGGTTGTCTTACTTCAGCGGATGGTCCTACAATAATCTTAACGCAGCATTGGAGAGTAGAAGTAGCACCAAACACTCGACGTAATAAACTATCGGAAAAAATTAAAGGATAAAAAAAATTTCAAATTTGTTGACGTTTTTCAAGTGGCTGTATTTGTCTTGAAAATGGTCGTACTGGAGTTTTTAAAAAAGCATTTTAAAGCTTGGAGTTCCTAGTTTTGAGATCTTATGATGAAAAATTTTTTCAAGCAATGTGTACCGCGCAATCCTAACGAAAACCAAAAAAAATCTAATTTTTTTTCGGTTTTTGTTTTAACTTAACCACTATACGAATCGGATAAGTTGTTCATTGAACTTAATTTGCTTTTTCGAAAAGATCAATAAGACCACTTCTCGCTGAGACATGGAACTTTGAAAGGAAAAGGATCTTTTTGCCTTTAACCATCAATATATAAACGACCACTGATCTCATAAGAAAATTAAGGACCGTTTTGATATCTTTAATAAAGCTCCCACAAAAGTCGATTCTTTTCATTAAATTGAAAAATCAAGAAAAAAAAGACGTTTGGTGGCTTTTGGGATGAACAGGCGCTAAAGTGGAAATATAGAGAAAACCAGTAATGTTGAGTGTGTCTTTTACAGTTCAATATGCCCACAAAAACCCCACAAAGCTTCGTTTCAATCCAACGAGCTGTTTTTTTGTTTTCTTCGATCGGATTTTTGAAGAAAAATGAAAAGAGGATAAAAAATGTATTTTCAAAAAACCGTAGCTGATCTTTGAGGGTTCTTTGTTCAAGATTTCAAAACCTTGCTTAATTTTCTTGTGCGATAAGCGGTGGCTGAGATATTGATCCTTAAAGACAAAAAGATCCTTTTCCAATCAAAGTTCGATATCTCCGTGGGAAGTGATCCTATTGAACTTTTTAAAAAAGCAAATGAAATCTTAATGAACATCTTATCTGATGCATATAGTGGTTGAATTAAGAAATATATGAAGTTTGTAAACCAAAACAAAAATCGAAAAAATGTTGAAAAAAAATTCTTTTGGTATTCGTTAGAATTGAGCCGGTACAAGTTGATCATCGTAAGATCTCAAAACTAGAAACCTTACCTCTAAAAAGCATTTTTAAAAACTCCAGTACGACCATTTTCAAGAGAAATATTGCCCCTTGAAAAACCTCAAAAAAATGCATTTTTTCTAAATCTTTTCATTTTTTCCACTAGTTTACTATGGACTATGAAATATTGAAATCTTTATTTAGCGTGATTTTTTTGATGTACGAAACAGTAGCATCAGTTGAGGTAGGTTTTCTATCTACCATTTCAACCATGTATTGCTAACGTGTATATCTAAATAATTTATTACATTATTGTGTGATGTCTCCATAGTAACTGGACATTGTTGTTAACATAATTTAAATAATTGTAGGGACTGTTTCAGATTTATACCTGTACCTTCTAAAACGCAGAAGATACAATCCATAGTGAGAAATATGTTTAATTAAAGATATTTTGTTGCCGATATTAAATAGCTGGCATCTATATATAAATAGGCAAAGACAAAACGGCTAGGTACCATTTTCTCCTCGGTTTTTCGACCGATTTTCTTTATTTTTGATTTGTTTAGTAGCTATTGACGACCTTTAGAGCAGAATATATAAAGAATCTTTATTTATATCTTTTAAAATAACTAATTCAGAGATAAATTATTAATAAAATTCAAGTGAGTGGCGCCCACTATGAACACGTAGCTTAATCTAATATTCGAATTTTGACAGTCGTCAACAGTAAAAATCAAATGGTGGACAATCGTAGCGAGGTATAAAAAATATTAGTAAATTAATCGACTTTTACTTACAAAGATGTACGCCGTGAAAGCTTTCTTTTCTATTAATTTATGACGTCAATTCTTTACAAAAACGATGACAGCTATTACTGAAGTGACCAAAGCGAATGTGTTTACGTATACGAAGTTTGCGCATTTACAGATGAATCCAAATGAAAAGTTTTATGTAAGTACACAATTTAGAGATTCTAAAGCTAATTGATACATTTGATTTCCGAACCTGAAGAGTAGAGTATCTACATTCTTTTAGTCATGAGTGTCTCACAAATCTAATAACACTGTGCATATGTATCCATTATCAAAAGCTACGGAAACACTCATGAGATGTGATATGCAAATATATTTTTAATTATTTATATTTATGCCATGTGCAAATAAAACTTGAATAAGTATTACAGTATTAACAATAAAATAAGATGAATCAATTTGCAGATTCATTTGACATAAGGTAATCTTATAAATTAACATCTCATCCAAAAATTAGCAGTCAGTCGGAAATTGTTTAATGTTCTTTTAACAAAATGTGATATGCTGCAAATATATTTTTTCTTATTTATTTTATAATATAATACTTATGTTTGTTTATTCACATGCATCTTATTTATATGTAATTTTCGCAAACGGCACTACGATTTTGTCGAAATTCCATTTCGCGGTATTGGCATGTACAAATCGGGATCAATCGTATTACCGACAAAGAAAGAAATTGTGACTATTAAAACTGCTCTAGAGAAATTCATTCAATACAAATTGATGTGTAGGATCTTATAAGAATTTTATCACTACTTGATATTTTTTTAACATTACATTTTTATAGTTGAACCTTTTAAGATTTTAAAGTAAAAAGTGCTGGTTAGGCGTTTTTTTGATGGGTAAAAACTTATGTGTTCTTATGTTAATTTGTGGCCCTCAATGAAGTTGCCATGAGCAGTTACATATGCATATGTAAATTGACTAAGATATAAGGTGCTCTAGATTATAATTATACAGGGTGATTCCAGATATGTTAGAAACCAAATGTTTTATTGGGTGGCCCATAAACACAAATATTGGGTAGTCATAGACAGTTACATATACAGGGTGGTGGAAATATATTATAAAGTGGAATTATTGTACTGAGTATTTTAATAAGTGTTAGAGAGTTGAAATTAAACTGAATCACTTCATCTTGAGGAAAATTAGACTAAACATCCGATTATATGTATATATGTATGTACCTACCAACATGTTTGATGAACCTTTGCATTTACGATTAATTAACCATACAAATGGAAATTGAATAAGTATTTGTAGCAAAATGAAACACATTATTTTGAAATTTCGATTTAAATTGAATTGTCATTTACGTTTATTTGTTATCCGACCGGTTAACAGCTGAATTATTTAATTTTAAGAAATTTCGTGTTAACTAAATTTTTGTCCTTAATTTCGACTTACTGCCTCTTTGCCATACCTTATATCATTAAGCTATGGATTAAAAATCTGCTCATAAATAATGTCGTATTAATTAAATGTGAAAAACAAGTTGAATTTTGTTAGGAATTGACACAATTTGTCGAATTTCGACCAGAGTAAATGCAACAAAATCATATAGTAAATAATTCCCTTATGCTTAAGAATATTGAAAGTAAATTCCAAACCATATTTAGTAAGGCTCTATACTCCAATAAACCGAACACATTATAGAGACAGAAATTAGGGAACGAGGGGACTCCTACTGTAGATGAAGGTTGATGTGTTTAGCATCATTTGTCAAATTTTCACGTAAATGATTACCTAGATACCTACTGTGCAATATGTTATCCAGATAGTTCCCAACTAACGTGATGTAAATTAATAATTATCTCGTAATAATAGAGATTTATCAATGTTGAAATATAATTCGGGGATTTCAAGGTGATGTTCCGTGCATATTTGTACAACGTTCATTAGTAGCCGCTTATATATGTGTTGTATTCTCAGAATACATTGTTAGATGTACGTCAGAAAGTTGGTTAATGACAGTATAGAAAAGGTTTAATTAAGCTTAGTAATACATCCAACAGGGATTCTAGAAAATAAAAGTCTTGAGTAGGACATTTTTTGTCATATGGAATCGTCTATCAAATTTTGGACATACTGTGGCTACCTAACCTGGGTTATGTTAATAGCAAAAAAATACACGTTAGGTTTCTTTGTGATATTGAAGTATAAGATTTAATTGTAGAAAAATACTCCAGAAGAAACCATTCACTATGAACAAACCACCACAATCAAACTAGGGAACGGACTAATAACTCCATTCTAAACAAAAAAGGTTGGAGGTTCGGCTGTTGTTTGTCTCCTTCATGGACGACGACAGCTAGTTCACAGTATCTTGTGCAAACGGCCAATCACTTTAGCAGAAGACAAAAATGAAAGCAAAAGAGTAGTAAAGATAAATAAATGTGAAGACCCGAGATGTAAAGACCGACATCTAGGATTTTCGGGGAAACTAGCACATAGAGGTTCCGAATCTAGAGCCGTTCCATGTAATTGCTGTTACCCGCAATTCTTAGGTTAGAATATCAGAATGAAATTTTCAGGTTAACTTCACCTGTTAGAGATATTGAATACTCTCTCATTCTTTTGTACGCGAGACAATATATATATATATATATATATATATATATATATATATATATATATATATATATATATATATATATATATTGTTTCTGGTTAGGGAACCTTCATCATATATATTTTCTTGCGTACAAAAGAATGACACCTCGAAGAGTGTATTCAATATAAATAAATGTCTTGGAGTAACTCTTAATACACATTGACAAGCTGTTGACGATCAGGAATGAACAGTGTCTGGAAGGACATAATACGGTCACAAATTAATGTCAAATATAGAAGGGCAAAAAAATAGAATGGATACAGCAGAAAAGAAAGAAGACGAAAAAATTGGAGAGCTGATGTAGAGGAAGCTTGAAGAATTTAAGGAGTAAACTAAAGCTGTTTTGGTTTACTCCTTACTGATGACAACTTCACTGTTGAAACGTACGTTGAGTGAAAAAAGAAATGTCTAGTGTTAGGGTACAAAACTTTGTGCTTATACGTCTGTGACACAACAAAGATTCCACAGTTTTTCCAATCCACAGTTCAGTAATGAATTTTATACCTTGGGAGTCATTTTGGATGTTTCTGATTGAAATTACGAGCAGTTTCTCTAACACAATTAGTACTTTGAACATAAAGAACAATAATTTCAATTTTTCCTCTAATATGTAAGATATTTACTAGCAAATTCATTATTAAAGGCAAGAAATCTTTACATTTTTTATATATAGTAAAAAAAATATTGAGTTCTCATGTAAAGAAGAGATACACAGTGACGCATCTCAAAAATTACACGTCGAAATAGTACTCGTCCTCAAACAGGCTCTACCATGGATACCATGGAGACCATATCAAACATTCGTTATAAAATAATTTATATTTAAAAAAGAAAGACTTCAGCTGTCTTATAACAAAAACAGTTTAGAAACCGTGTGCAATCAATAACTATTTTCAGACCTGTCTTCTTTTTTATTTGATTTAATTAAGGTACAATTTAATTTAAATTTTTAGCGTATTCTTTTCTCTCTCTCTCTCTCTTTTTCTCTCTCTCTCTCTTTCTCCCTGTATGACGTTTATTCTTTGTCCATATTTTCCAAATATATTTTAATTTTTTTATTATTTTATTATTAGGACCACTTTCTATAAATGTAAGTAATTCACCCTATATTGCATCCACACTCTATCTGCTTCTGTGTACTGATCACTCCTGTATAACTTACTGGTCTATCATTTTCTGAATCACCTTGTATAATTCTATAATTCTATAATTCAACTCAACACAATATTACAACGGTCCTGATATCTTTAAAACCACTCTGTATAAGTACAAATCCTCTCCACACTATTGACTCTAAATGTTTTTCTATTGTTTAAATTAATCTTGTATACCAATGATTTTACTTCGACCCATATGTTTAGTATTCCATTTATGCAACTGCTCACGGTCTACCCTATATAAAAAAGATTTACCTTTTTGAACCACATTTTATGACTATAAATTTACTCTACCATTTATTTCAATCACCCGGTATATGCAACTGCTTCTAATTTTTTATAACACATATCTATAATTATACCCCTTCCTCAAATATCCTAACTGCTTATGCTTATATAACAAATTTTTAATAAACCCTCAACAACAATACTTTTACTGTACCGTTACTTCAAACACCTTGTTTCAGCAACTACTTATGTTCCAAACTATATTACTTTTTAAACCTCCCTGTATAACTATAATTATTCAACCATCCTTTATACTCAACTACTTGTGACAATTTTTACTGCCTTGTGTGTAACTGCAATTATTCTCCGTTCTAGAACGCAAATATCCACAATACAATATTTTTAGAGCCACCCTGTATATCGAATTCAATTCCAACTTATATTTCAACCATCCTATGTATACAACTGCTTATGTACTACCTAATATTACATGCACGCACGCACACACCAACATCCTTGTTCCACACAGAAGAGATCGCTGGAATTAGAAATTACCGTTTTAATAAGCTAATGGAATATTATCGGCAATTTCATCCCAATGTAACTTATTTTCGTCTCTAAAATAAACCGACTCCAAAAGCATCAAAATGAAAATCATTATAAAACCCTGTACGACATACTTTCATGGCATATCTTAACATTTAAACTAGATATTTATGATGAAAATTTGACATTTACCATGGAGTAAACTATGGTAAATGTTTTGTTCTGTAAACTGATGTATTACTTGGCACTTTCCACTGACCAATATCTTCCAATCAAAGTGTACTGCAGTAATACGCTTTTTTTCCTGTAGAACATTCTAATCAACTTATACCCACACTAACTATATGTATATTTAAGTTGTAAACAGCTGACTCATATTTTTTTATAAGCTAGTTAGAGTTTGTTGTTTCCACCTGCCATTTATCATAACTATGTGTGAAGCGTAATAAATATCCCAGAGTCTAACAAACTGGCACAACGAGCGAATACGGGAATTCTCTCCGGCCCGCACGACTGACGAAAAAAAAAAACGAAGACGAAAAAGCACAGGATATTTTTTACTCATCCGCAAAAGGATATTTTCTGTGTGCGATTCCGAAATACGCCGATTATATAGTGGCTTGGTGTCTGTTAGTGGTCTGAGTACTAGCAGTGAGGGCACACAGATATATGTTCTGTGTGTGTATATATCTCAGGAATGAATATATATGTTGTGTGTTGGGTAACGGGACAATGGCAACAGCAAAGTGACGGATCCCTGCAGAGCTATATATCAATTAGGGTCGATTCCACGTAAAAATATCCACCGGTACATGCTGTGGGCAGATGCGAAGCCTCTGCCGCTGCCGCCACATGATGTTGCAGCTTCCCTGCCGCTTTGCACGTGATTTATTATTATAGACCGGTACAATTAGATTTCTCTATAGAAAATCGCACCTAAGAGTGGCAGGGCACGCGGCGTATTTATGACGCTATGAAATTTTCAAAATGAAGTTTTCACTGGACTTCACGCGGTGAATTTAAAAATGAAACTCCACGGTGGGAATTTATAACTGTTTGTCGGGAAGGTTTTCGTTGAATTATTGAAAGTTTCTTGCCGCGCAAAGTTTATTTATTGTGTGCCATCTTTGCTATGTTCGGTTTTCTAGATAAACATCCGGCTATTGAAAATTTAATACTATAATACGAGCAATGTTTGTATATATATATATATATATATATATATATATATATATATATATATATAATTGAGTTCTGAAACACGGCTCTAACGATTTTGATGAAATTCTCCCATTGAAAGTTTCGATGGATAGAAATCGATTGTTGAGGGTCTCATCTTTGAGACAAATCGTTTTACTAAAAAATTAAATTATCAAAAAATTTATTGGCAGCAGCTTGTGACAATCAAAGCGGCTGCATTGCAATTTCAGTGCGTTCAATACAGGGTGATTTGGTAACATACGTAAGAATGATTTTGTGACCTATTTGAGAGTGAAACTGTTCTTGTAAACATTCTTTCAATACAAATTGTATTTGTATGTTCCGGACATGTAACTATTTTATGCTTTCGTCATATTTTCCTAGTATTATATCTTTATAGCTGGACATTTCAAGTTTTCAAGCTGAAAAAATTGGCACGGTAGACAATTTTTGGATGAGTAAGATCTCATAATTTCGCATGTTAATTTGATGCATATAATATGAATTGGTGGTGTAAAATTATAATTATACAGGGTCGTTCAAAATATATTAGATGGTCCATAAGAGTTGCTATGTGGGATGGTTAAAATATATCATCAAATGGAATTATAGTATGGTTAGAAAAAAGTAAGAAAGAATAATTTTATAGGGTACCCCATAAGCAGTTGGCAATTAATGATAGCTGACATACAGTGCGGAGTAAAAGTATTGTTATGCAGTGTCGCTAAAAAATGTTAATAGAATGTTATACCTATAGGGTAGCTTATTAGCATTTGCATTTACAGGGTGGTTGCAATATAGAATTTACTGGAATTATAATTATACATGGTGGTTCAAAAAAAATTACAATGGGTGTCCATAAACAAATACATATACAGGGTAGTTAAAACATATGGTGATGTGACATTATAGTTATACAGTGTGATTTAAAATATGTTATTTTTGTTAGCCTATAAAATGTTGCATATATAGGGTGGAGCGAAATTATAGTTATACAAAGTGTGTAAAAAAAGAAATATGTTGTAGCGTAGCTTGCAACGACTTGCATATATATATATATATATATATATATATATATGTTTTTAAGTTTTCGCGGGCACTAAATGTTTTAGGTGGTTCCCGGGAATTCATCCGCGTAATTGATAACTGATCCCTGCCGGGATCGATGGTAAAATGACGACGTTTCGGCAGAGTCACATCTGCCCTCTTCAGGTTGGTTCGCATAATTCTCGTAGCCTACTAGTAGTATTCGAGTAAGTAGAAGCGAAAGCAGAAGGCTACGAGAATTATGCAAACCGACCTGAAGAGGGCAGATGTGACTTTGCCGAAACGTCGTCATCTTATCGTCAATCCCAGCAGGGATCAGTTATCAGCTACGCGGATGAATTCATCCAGGTACTAAAATTATTAAACCTCAAACTTCTTAAAGGAGCTCCCATTTAAACAAGCCATCATGGTAAACTAGCTGGTGAAATGAGAATATTCCATAGATGGACAGGTAAGTAGGATGGGTGAAGAGGGGTCTCACTGTTTATTGAATGTGCCCGTACAGTCGTGTAATTAAATGACAATAAATACAAGGGGTGTTTTTTAAGTAAGTATCTTTTTGCCACACCGCTGCCGCAGCGCTGCGGTCAACGTTCTGAGCATGTGCGCTGGGTATCTACTTCTCTTGCATATGCATTGATGCCATTATAGTGATTTTTTGGGACAAAAAAGGAGTATTTTTTGTAGAATTTCTGCCTCGTAGTGAGAAAATCTGCGCCGTTCAACCAGAGCAAAAGACGTGCCAAATTGGGCGAGTGTATCGTTTTGCTGCATGACAATGCCCACCCGGATGAGGCTAATCAGACCAAAGATTTCATCACATGTAATTAGCCAGAGAACTTTCTATAACTCTTGTCTCGATCAATTTTTGAGGAACTCCTACTTTTTAAAATATCCGACCGCTCACTGCTTGACCCTGACTTGACCCTATGAGGTCAAATTTCTCGATATGTGAGGGTAGTGTTTGGCACCAAATTTTTCGCCCGTCCCCATTTCGGTGTCAAATTAAGGGGTTGCCAAATAAAAAAAAGAGTTGACCTTGAAATGACCCCCAAGGCCACCACCGGATAGACAAGGAAATTCTGTCAAAACTTATGTCTTAATAATTTTTTTGAGCGACGCCTACGTTTCAAGTTATTAATCAGGTCAGGGACCTTTTAAACACCCTGTATATTAAAATTAATCAAACTAGTTCACAGATATATTATGTTACTGTGAATTCACAGATGACTGCAAGAAATTTCAAGAATAATGATGTTTCATTTAGCTTGATCTATAGCTTAGTCCTAGAAGCAAACTTTGACCTACTGGGTTCGATTCCCATTTTCGGCCTTTGGACGTATCGTGTGTAGTTGCTTAAGTCTTGAAAACTTGAGCTTGGTATAACATTAGATCAAAGGCCAAAAAACGGAATTTTAATTCCAATTCCAAAGTTACCTTTGCGTTGACATAATTAAAATAGGAAACCAAAAATTTTCTTTGCTAAGAATTTCAAGCATCTTCAACTCAATATAGATATTCCTTAAATTCATATGAACATTCATATGATGAATAGACGAATTTCATCAAAGTTGCTGCACGCTAGAATTAATGTGGTGACTAGCTGTACAGCAATAATTCATGTTAAAATTATTCAAAATGTGTTCGAATGAATATTCATGTTCTTTTCCCGAATGAAGCGAATTAATCAAAAATATGACTTTTCTTTATCTGAACATAAATAACTTTCCGCAGCGTGTGTTGTAATAGAGATATACATGTCAGACTTCAACTTAGCTCGTAGAGTGTTGCAAATAGGTATGTTGGTGAAGTATGCTAGGAATACATAACTGGATATCGATAAAAAAAGTTGTATAGTTGCTGCAACTGTGAAGTTTTCTAATTATTATAAATATAATAGTTATTATTAAAAAGTGAAAGTATATTTATAGAATTAAATGAGCTAAAATATAAAAAATTTCTTCAAAATAGATGGCCGACAAAAACACGCTCATTTTGACCTCCTATTTCGTCACAATTTGAGAAAAAACCTGTAAAAATATTTACTAATTTCCTACGACCATTCAAGAATTTCCTTTAAGAAGGCTTTTGTTTAAAAAGAAAGGAAAAATATCACGTAGTGGCTTATATATGGGTAATAAAGAGTAATTAAAATAAATTCTGTTTAGATTACTTATATAGCCCAATACGATTGTAATTTTCTCTCAATCACTCTCTCTCTCTCTCTCTCTCTCTCTCTCTCTCTCTCTCTCATCATTAGAACTGCATTCGCTTGGAATCATCAAGGAAAAAAAGAGATTTGACCGCCCAGCACAAACTAGTCGAGGGTCAGTAGTAAAAGAGCTCCACCAAATCGAATTCTCTTGGAATTGTCATTCTGGCTTTTATTTACATTTCGAGAGGACATTCAATTGTGGGAAGCGCAACTGATGAAGGTTCCCTTACCAGAAACAATATATGTTATATATAATATATAATGTATATTGTCTAGCGTACAAAGGAATGACACCTCGAAGAGAGTACTCAATATCTCTGACAGGTGAAGTAACCTGAAATATTTGATGGTGACATTCTGTCCTAGGAGTTAAGGGAGAACAGCAATTACACGGAACGACTCCAGATTCGGAACCTCTGTGTGCTAATTCTCTCGAAAATCCTAGATGTCGATCTTACATCTAGCGTCTTCAAATTTTATTTACATTTCTGACATTTTTGACATTTTGGCATTTTTGAAGTTTTTAAAGTTTTAATTTTTTTCAGTGTTTGAGTTTTTAACGTAACGAGATTTAATACTTACGACATAATCGATGTTTTTGAAGTTTTAGAATGAAGTTCGAAGACATTTTAAACATTTTGACAATTAAACATTTTAAATATTTGATATATTGGGGATAAATATGACATTTTAGACATTTGAGACATTTAAGATATTTTAGGCGAATAAGAGTTAAACACTATAGAAAATTTAGATAATTTAGACATTTTTTGAGATTTTCGACAATTAAGATATTTTAGACATGTTGGACATTTTAGACATTTTGGACATTTTAGACATTTTAGACATTTTTGACATTTTGGACACTTAGACACTTTATAGGAAATTTATATATCTTTAACAGTTTTTAAGGTTTTTGACAAGTTTGTCATTTTTGACATTTGTATTTTTGGCATTTGACATTTTCAAGTTTAGCTTTTAACATAACTGAACGTTGCCATTTTTGACAGTTGCTTTTGTATATTGATATGGGCCGTCCACAAATTACGTAAGACATTTTAGGGTGGGTGAGCGTTTTCTAATATCTTACAAAATCTTATGTGGGAGTAGGTGGGTGTTTGAAATCAATTTTACTTCAGATTTTTTAAATAATATTTTTTCATTGTTTATGACTTTTTTTGCTTAAATTAATTGTTATTAATATCTATAGAACTCTATTTATTCTGCTTGATTAACCGTTTTTAAATCTAAATATATTTAAGTATAACATTTACTATTAATTAGATAATAAATACCAAAACCATACCCACACGCTTATTTATTATATGAATTTACTTACATAACAGTAGAATTAATATTTTAGCAGTAAACATCTAACAATCTAATTCTAGAAAAAGTCAGTCAGTATCCATATCTATATATGTTTAAATGTTTTCATTATTTTAACATGCTTTAATAATAAAAATATGCATAACTTATATGTTTCTTTGGGGAATAACACCACAATAGAAATAAAACTACGTATATTGCAGGAATACCAAACGTTTCAAAGTCTATTCTGACTTCGTTGTCAATGGCTTTATATTTATTGATGTGATTGCAAAATGAAAATTTGATTTGACATTTAAAATTGACATTAGAAAATTTGTTGTTTTTAGATATACAGGTAGCACAAAAAATTCTAAAGATCATGAATTATAATTAACCAGCTTTCAAATTAGAAGAATTTGAAAGAGTTGTCTTTAGAATTTATATGTGGCGTTCCTAGGTACGACTTTGTTATAAGATAGCGCATTCGCCAAAAATGCTATCAAAGAATTCTATTGTTTCAGTGATCCCATTAACGTCATAAGGGAAAACCTAGGAAAAACCTTATGAACTATCCCGATATTGGGTTGTTCAAAAGGAGGTTACCATTAATAATTTCTTCCTTAATTGTCGGTAACCAGATACGATTAAATTCTACAAACAAGAAATACACTTAAATCTTTAATATCGAAAACAAAACCAACAAACAAAACCCAGAACTCAAAAAACTACATATATAAGATTCCTTGCGAATGCAATAAATTTTATATTGGAGAAACATCGAGACCATTAAACGTACGAATAAATGAACACAAGAATTACATAACGAAACGACAATTTGAAAAATCAAAAATTTGTGAACATGCTTGGGACCTAGGCCATAAAATACAATTTGACAATTCAACTATACTTCACAAAGAACAACATAACACAAAACGAAAAATAAAAGAGTCTGCCTTAATTCTTTTGAATGAAGACGATTGTATCGCTTCTACTTCTGTAGAATTTAATCGTATCTGGTTACCACAAAAATTTTCATTTTGCAATCACATCAATAAATATAAAGCCATTGACAACGAAGTCAGAATAGACTTTGAAACGTTTGGTATTCCTGCAATATACGTAGTTTTATTTCTATTGTGGTGTTATTCCCCAAAGAAACATATAAGTTATCAAGAATATGCCACAAACAACGTTTAGAAGACAATCAAAAATATGCATAATGAAAGTATCTTGTTTCATTAATATTGTTATAAAATTTATTGGCCGCCACTGGAGAAAACATTATTCATTCAATCTCTGGGATAATAATAATAAAAAAAGAAAACTGGAGTCTTCGAATGGGACCAAAACTATTGATCTCGAGTGCTAAGCGAACAAATGTAATACCCATCCAGACCGAGGGGGAAATTCGATGAAGAGTATATAAGGCATTATACATTTCATGATTTAGTTAGTTCAGCTTAGATAGTGTTATGAACTTATATCTTACAGTTTCTTAGATGGGGGTGGGTGGGGGTCAATATTCATGTACCGTAATTTATGGATGTTCCCTATGGATATGGACAAAAATAGGTGTTTTGTATTGTAAATGATCTATACCACTACAAAAATTTTCAAAAAAATCTCATGTTCAGATACGGTATGAATATTTGCTTTTAGTAATTCTGTTATATCCATTACATATACAGATTTTTAAATTGCGAAAAATCTTTGTTTAAAATAAAGTGACCACATAAAACAAAACAGTTATATTTATATTGACAAATAAAAAACTCTTAGCTCTACGGTTTGCCTAGATTATGGCTACGCCCACAAATCCGGAACATATATTTTCAATGCAACCACTTTGAACACATAAAACGAACATCAAGGAAATATTTATTTTCACTCGGTTATAAGGTATTTCCTTAGCTCGTTATGTAACAAACAACAACGGAAAAAGAATAATCTTATATTCTCGGATACTTAGAAGATATTGGATCTGCAAATATTGCATTCTGAAATGAAAATATAAATTTCGGTGGGTTGCGTTTGTATCGCTCTTTGAACGTTTCCAGTTTTCTCTAGAAAAATTTAATATGCAGGTTTAATTTTAAATGTTTAATAATATCTTGAGTGCTGCCGGTTGAAAATAGAAGGGGATCAGTGTTCCTAACATACCGGTTTCCTGTTTATTAAAACCGCATTAATTTACTGCGACTTTTTCTAATAAATTCTCCGCAAATTCTCAATTTAAAAAGGACTATTTGCATGAATATGTGCTCTTCTACAATTTCATTAAATCTTTTCATTTTCTAAGAAAATAAACAAGTAGAGGGAGTATTAAATTGAGAACGTAGGTTTCCGCAGGCTGAGTCATAGCTGAGTCTGCTTTTTCTAGAATTAATTTATTTATATATCTTAAACAAAATATTAGTAAATTTTCCGACGTTTCGCTCACACTTGTATCGGGCTTTTTCAAGGATGGGAAATACAAATATTAGTTACCTTGGGGTGCCTACATTCGTTTAGTCATTTTCTCACAACACACTTTATTGAACTTCTCACTGTGTACACAGTGGATGTAGCAATGACTTTGGTTGGGGATTTTGTTTTTAAGAAATAATAATTGGCCTCCTTTCCACGCCTATATGGCCTGCCGAAAATTCATAAAGAACAAGTTCCGCTGCGACTAATTGTAAATTTAATCGGGTTTCCAACATACAACATCGCCAAGTATTTAGCGGATTCTTAAGACATTTACTGGAAAATCGCCCTCACATGTTTTAAACTCATTCCATTTCGTGACATTGACATTTTAGTTAGTTTTAATGTGGCATTCTTCATCAAAGCTCGTAAATCAGACTCCCTATCGATTATGAGAGAACTGGTGTCGGAAGGACAAACCTTGGATTTACACATGTTTAATGTTACACTAAAATTTCTGGTAGAAGCTTAGGTTCTCCGCTGTCACCGGTAGTGACAAATATAGTTATGAAAGCCTTTGCAGCAGTGGCTTTGGAGTCTTCAAGCCACACACCCAAATCTGGTTGAGATATATACGGAACCCTTAGTATGCAAGTCCAACTCGCACTTGACCAAATTATTTTTAATGTGGATTGCACTTTTTTGTTGGAATATCGATAAAGCACTGAAAGACCAATCGTATATCATATGTTAAGTTTCATAAGAAGCCTTGGGAGAAAAAAGAATCAACAGTGTAAAAATTTTTAGTACAGTCCTGCTTAATAGCCTAAATGACAAGAAAGCAAAAGAACTTTGGGTTTCAAGATTGAATTTTGACGAATATCTTTTTCCTAAGAATAAATTTTATATTTATACAATTTTCTATCCTGGAAATACATGGTCAAAAATATTAATTATGTAGTTCTAATCAGTCCATCACCAATCATCTGGCCACATGGACAAGAGGCTCTCCAATTTTTCTTTACCCACATTAATGCCCAACATTCAAACATCAAACTCACGATGGAAATAGAGTCCAATGGATATCTGCCCTTCCTGGACCTGTTGTTGTAATGGTTGCCAAATGGTCGCCCGGGCCACTCAGTATACAAATAATAATAAAAGATACCCTAAATTATGGACCCATTTTAATTTTCTTGAATGTGCTTTATTTTGTGGTTGACAATGACTATTGGAGAGATTTATTAATAGAAGCCCTTTTACATAAAATGTGAGTTTTTGTTCGTACTAAATAATTTTATGGTTGTTGTATGAGTTAAATGTAGAGTAAAAAAGTTCCGACAAATGTTTAGTAAGGTTTAGTTGTAATATGTAGTTGTCGAAAACGCGGTAAGTAATTTGTCCATAAATTTTTCTAACTCTAACAATAAGGTAGTCAATTTTTCTTGCTTACTTTGAATTTTTTCAAACTGGTCATTATCTCAGTATGAAATAGTCTGATCAGGACTTATACGAGGGCTGCCTTTTATATTTCGGGATTGAACAACTCTAGGGTTGCAATCTGACAACTGACAGCTCTATCGTAAAGTTTGACATTTTTGAGGTGATACGTACTCAGAACGTTTTGACATACGAGCGCTGTGTTGTTTACAGTAACTTAAAGGATTCATCTCGGCCAAAAAATGGAATTAAATCGTGAACATTTTCGTGCGATTATTTTTTACAACTTTCGACGTGGATTAAGTCAGCAAGAGTACATGAATGAACTTAATTTAATTTTTGGCGATGAAACTCCATCCAGGCCCACTGTTTATCGATGGTATAGTGATTTCAATCAAGGTCGTAATTCACTCCAAGACGAATTTCGTGAAGGTCGTCCAAAAACAGTTGTTGTTCCGGAAACCATTGATGCTGTGCGCGAACTGATATTGCAAGATCGTCATGTGACCTATCGTGAGATTGAGTCAACCTTACACATTAGTGGGACCAGCATACATTCAATATTGCATAAACATTTGAACGTCAAAAAAATTTGTTCGCGTTGGATCACACACAATTTGTCAATCGTTCAAAAAAAAGGCTCGTGTCGGTTGGTCGAAAGAAAAGCTCTAAAAGGAAATGATCGCCTGTTTTTCGGAAAAACTGGACATGTTGCAACCGTTCCACTAGAACAACGCAGAACAGTCAATTTTGAGTGGTACACAACCATTTGTTTGCCAATTGTCTTCCAAGAAATGAGGAAAACCAACCGCCGAAGACGGATCACTCTTCACCACGACACACATCGGCTCAAACAACTGCATTTTTAACCACTCAAAACATCGATTTGATGAGTCATCCGCCGTATAGTCCTAACTTGTCACCAAATGACTTCTTCTTATTCCCGTCCTTAAAGAACAAACTGAGAGATCAACGTTTTTCGACACCTGAAGAAGTGGTTGCTGCGTTCAGAATGCATGTTTTGGAAATACCTCAATCAGAATGGAAAAAGTGCTTCGACAATTGGTTCAAACGCATGCAAAAGTGTATAGATCTTCATGGGGAATATTTTGAAAAGCAATAAAGCAATTTTCGATGATTAATATTTGTTTTTGTTCTCTAATCCCGAAATATAAAAGGCAGCCCTCGTAGTAGCGGTAATTATTTGGTTTAACCTTAATATTCTGTTATAGTTTGTACATCTGATTTCAAGGAACGACAATTTAATTTGCAGTTAAGTCCCATTTTTTATGTAATATTTGTTCGACTTCACTAAATATATCCACTAGCGAAGAAATTAATAAGATTAAATTACAAGCATCGCTTTGGATTGTAGAAAGAAAATATAGATATAACGTCGCATTATTTATAAGGAAAAAATTGCCTAACTTTCCTTGAACCATGGAATCACTATATTTCATATGCGAGTTGGATGATCTATTTCTAAATTTAAAATTATTGAAACTATCTGAATCCCTATAATACAACAAGATTTCTGTCCCAGTATTAATTAGTATCCACAAGTAACTATGTACCTACTAAATTTAAGTCTTCATACACACAGCCATTGACAATTTAATTCATTACTTGGTTGGACACAATTTTGAGACACAGATTTTGAATACCAGAAATCTTTCATTATCCTAATATATTTTAAAAACCTTTTTTATATTTTATTACTACACTTAAGCTTACATTATTTATTTAATTTGAGATAAACAAAGCAAAATTAAAAACAGCAAGTCGACCCAATTGCTCAAGTACTTACTGAAAGTTTAAATAAAGCAGGGATATGAAAAACAATGGGTAAATTATTTTATAGCTGTCCAATTAGGGGATAAATTAATGGAGATCACACAACATTTTGTGGGATCTCCTGAGTGAGGCTATTGATTTTATCAACTAAGGGCTATCTATTAATAGCAAGTCAGTTCTTGTACAGCCGAAGGCACTATCAGTCATAGTCCTTAAATTTACATGAACTTATATCACTATTTGTATATATATATATATATATATATATATATATATATATATATACGTTGTTATTTAATTGCTCATGTTTGACATGCTTTTCTGATATCTCATTTACTTTTTTGTCTATGTGCGGATTTATTGATTGTATAGCCTTGATGAAGTAAAAAAGGAAATTCAAAAAATTCATTAATTGTGGTCAAATGAATTGCAAAATCTGGAATAGATAATAATTGCTTTGATCCGTTTTAATTAGGCTACGAATTTTATGGTGTAATGTTTATACTAGGAATTTCAGAGGAACAGCGTCACATAGAGGTCGACATTCATTTTATCTATATATAAATAGGCAAGGCGAAATCACTTAAGTATCATTTTCTCCTCTGTCCCTCAAACAATTTTCGTTATTTTTGTTTTGATTAATAACTATTGACGAGTTTTAGTGTAGAAAGCTAAAATTCAGCAATAATATAGGTTGTTAAATAAAATAAATTAAAAACAGCCTTATTTGTTATTGAAATAGAACCCACAAAAATCTATATTATATTATATACGCCGTTTTTTGGGCTATCTCAAGGTTGCAACTTTCATTGAGTTGTAAATATGGTTTGCCAAATAAAATCAGAATTGTGATGTAACTGAACAATGTATTCTTGATAATATTTTACTAATTTTAAACATAAACTTTTAAATTAGATTCACGGGATATTTCTTATAATATAATTACAAAAATCGTGAAATTATACAGAAATCGTAAGATTTAAGATAAATAGTCAGATGTGGCAACCCTGCCATTAATAGCCAGCGTCGTTGTAGTGAATTTGATTTGCATTTTGACATTTCATAACTTTTTTAGGGATTAGGTAAAAAGTTTTCAATTCAGTCAGAGATGTTGTCCATGAATTAAATTCAAGATTTCAATTTTAGTCAGCTGAACAAATTGTCAACAAAAATAGGGGTATTTAATATTAATTATTAGTAGGCGTTTCGTACTTATTTATATGTTCGATATAAAACAGAAATCGTTATGGGTTACTGGTAAGTGGGTTTACCTCAAATTAATGAAATTATACTGAATCTTAATATACTAGGTGGACCATTTTAATCTATGCACCTGAATTGCTTCGTTCCCAAGCATGGTGTGAAAAAAGTCCTTTTGGTGCAATTATTTGGCCTTGAACTAAATTTTCAAAATCTTTTGTAGGCCAGAGTTATTTTTTTAAACGGAAACCCCTGTTTTTGAGACCCTACTCGTGAAGAGCGGGAAATTCCACGTCTGAGGTTATATTAATACAGTTTTGTGCAACCTTCTGAAGGTCATTTCAAGGTGAAAAGCTTTAAAAATGTGAAACGCCTGTTTTTCGACTAAAAAACAGCGAAACAGGCACCCTAACAATAATTATCGCATCCAGTAATAGAAAAAATGTATTTTGGAAAAAAAATCTAGTTTCCTGGATAAAACGTTTAAGACCTTCTTACGATATGTAATAATTATTGCTCATTTCGTTTATTTCGTTTAATTCTTGCGCAAATAAGGTATTTAACATGACATAAAAGAAGAAAGCAACCTCTGTGCACTTGTCTTACCGAAAATATTTGCAAAATGTAACAAAATATAATTTAGCATATTTCTTACATCAAGATGGTATCTGATTATCTACTTGATGTCTTTACCGCTGTTGCCTTTACTATTTCAAGTTTCATTGCTGTTTTTGTCTACTTTTTTGCCTCATAAATAGCTGACTACCCTCCTATTGAGATTTATGATTTAATAATGGTTTTATGGTACTGTAATAATAATTGTCGTGAAGCAACTAGACGTTACGGCGAACGTTTCCCAAAAATACCAGTCTAACGATAAATTTGTGGCTTTTTTAGACCCCATCTCACGAGAATTTCTCCGAAAATTCCACTTTGTCCTTCAAATGACCTTGAAAAACTTTCTCAAGGTCACTCTTTCCAAGGAGTTCAGCATACTGGATGCGATTTCTATCACTCAGATGCCTTCGTCATTGTTATTTAGTCAAAAAAAATACAATTTTGACCTTGAAATTACCTCCTGAAGGTCACAAAAAAATTTATTTATATTACTAACGACCTAAAATTTCTGGCTCTTCCCGAATACGGGAAAAAAATCAAAATCACGAGTTACGCTGACCTTCAAATGATCTGGAAAATGAAGGCCAAAGTCAAAATTACTTGCACTTGAATACGTTTTGTATGAATGGCCCACCCCGTATATTGTGTTTTAACGTTTGTTAATATACAGGGTGAGTTTTTTTGATAATCAGTATGGGGATCTCGGAAACTGGCGGAGATAGAGCAATGGTTAAATTGGGAAAGATTTGCAGTTTTACTGGCCCAATTTAATGACACTTTTGGATTTTTGTAAAAGTCATGGCTTACTAGATATTTTGAAAAAAAGAAATTCTGTCGATTTAGTCAAATCCCTCTAGCTCCTTTGTTTTTGATTATATAAAAAAGTGTGAATATCAAAATTGAAGGGAATTGTATCCCGAATATGGTTGTCATGTCCTCGTTTGCGTGACAGTTCTCGTTTTCGAGATATGACACAAACTTATCTTTTTTTAAATGGAAACCATAGTTGGTTATGACCTTAAAAAATCGGATATTTTTAGAGATTTTCAACGATATAATACTCGATATAGTTATTCAAAAAAAGAACGGAGTTATAGATGCTTTTCTCTCTTATTTTCACTTTTAACATTTTTAGAGCTTATTTAGTTTAAATAAATAAATCTATTTCATGGCTAATTACGTTAAAAGTGAAAATAAGAGAGAAAAGCATCCATAATTCCGTTATTTTTATGAATAACTATTTTTTGAGGTCATAGCCAACTATGATTTCCATTAAAAAAAAAGATAAGTTAGGGTCGTATCTCGAAAACAAGAGTTGTCACGCAAACGAGGACATGACAATCATATTCGGGATACAATTCCCTTTAATTTTGATATTTACACTTTTCTCATAAAATCAAAAACAAAGGAGCTAAAGGGCTAGTTTCTGAGATCCCCATACTGATCATTAAAAAAACTCACCATGTATACTTATGTATTGTATTTCCTGTTAATATACGTTTGTGAAGTTTTTTTGAAGTGGTTTTAAAAATCAAAGCTTTTTTGAACACCTACTTTTTCGTTTCGTTACATTTCACCATATTGTGAATTCTGTCAGAGAATCAAAATGTTGAGCTGAATTTGGCCAGGTGTTTAGTAGTTGCAGTGCTTCAACGATAGCTACAATTGAATCGGTTGAATTTCGACTGTAATTACGCGTCATACACGTTATAACTCCTCTTCGCAAAGTTTACATCCCATCCAACAATTTCACCGAATTACAACCGGTATCCGAATTCGCGTTGAAGTATTTTATTAGTAAATTGCTTGTTCACGACATCGTAAATAATTGGACTTGATATGTTATGAGATTTCTATTCATTTAAGGATTAGTACGAGCGCACCCGGCAGTCCTGCATTGTGTTCACTTTTTTTTTCTGTCATTATATGCAGCGAAATATGGTCTGTTTCTCTTTTCATGCACACCAATTCACGTATGTACTTTAACAAAATTAATGAGTATAGTATGAAGTTTACCTTTGTCCATACGTAATGATGGAATATTCGCTGCTCGAGTTTTAAATTTCATACTCGCCGTTTCTTGCAATTAAAGTTCTCAGAAAAAAAAACTTGACGTGCTAATGGCGAGAGGATGTGTTTTGCTTTTTATCTGGTTTTCCATACCCATAATTTTTTATTAAAATATAATGTTTCTACATGATTATTACTCCAAGGTACAGTCTTGGGTCCATTACTATTCATATTGTATATCAATGATATGGTTAAATATGTACAACATGTTCAAATTGAAATATTTGCAGATGACACAATGTTATATTTAACTGGTTCCGATCCTAACCAAATGTTCGAATCCATAAATAAAGATCTTACGAGAATATATGAATGGCTCTGTGATAATGATTTGGGTGTGAACATTAAAAAATGCAAATACATGATAATAGGTTCTAAGAATAATTTGAATAAAATTGATACAAATAATTTATCCATTAACCTGAATAAAACTAAGTTAGAAAAAGTAAACCGAATGAAATATTTAGGAGTAATTATAGACGAAAACTTGAATTTCATAGAACATGCGAACTATATTGCGAACAAAATGTCAAAAAAATGTATCTTGTTAACCGTATTGGTAATTGTTTAGACAGTAATTGTAAGGTTCTGTTATACAAGAGCCTCATTTCACCCCACATTGAATTTTGTGCAAGTATTCTATGTAACCTAAATCAAAATAATGTACAAATGTTACAAAAATTCAAAATAAATGTATGAGAAATATTTTAAAATGTAGCAAATATACCCTATTAAGTTAATGTTAAACGTTTTAAATTTTATGAATGTAAAACAAAGAATTATATTTAAAAATTTAGATTTTATTTACAAAATTAAATACAAAATGGTACCACAATATTTATACAACAACTTAATTCATGTCGGCGATATACACCAATATAATACTAGACAAATAAGAGACTTTTATGTAGCAAATAGTAATAGTAATAAACTGACTAAATCAACACTTTATGGAGGTCTGATCCTTTACAATTCTTTACCTGATAGTATTAAAAATTCTGGAAATTATTATACATTTAAGAGATGTTTATGTATTTATGTTAAGAATAATTTTTATTTGTGTTGTTTTTTTTAATGTATAACCTGTTGATGTAATTGATAGCTACTTCGCTAATAAAGACATTATTATTATATTATTATTATTATTAATGAATACTCTGTGAAAGTATATGAGAAGTTTGCCAATCAGTGCTTCAGAAATATGTCATGCAATACACTGTTACTATGGAAAATAAAATAATTTGGTCAAGGGCTAGTTGGACTCGGATACAGGGTATTCCGTACCACCTTTGATATTGGTTACATAAAATTAATTTATTAAATAATTTATTAAGTATATACATTTTATTTTTCACAACGAGGCATTTATTTTTTCTGCTCCATGATGAGCTTAATTTTTAATAAATTATTTTTTAATGTTCTAATTTTGCTCCTAAAAATTAAGACAAGAATTTCCCTTTATTTTACCAATAAACTGTTAGTGTAGCCCTATACAATCTGTTGTCTGGATCTTAGACTCAAAAGTATGGAAGCTAAAAGGCAGAATGGATCGAATTCTACATAATAAATTAATAATTGTTTTATACAAAGAAAACTAAGCTTTATTTTCCATTTAGGTTAATAAATTAATGAATTTGTGTTTAATTTTTCTTGTAAATTTTGAATGTGGCCCTAGATTATCAATTTTTTTAAAGTTTAGGCTCAGTAGTTGGCAGATATAGAAGGTAATGGGCCGAATTTTAGACATTTTATTAATTACTTTTTAATAAATTAAAAATATATATACAGAGTGAGTTTTATTTGATAATCAGTATGGGGATCTCGGAAACTAGTGGAGATAGAGCAATGGCCCAATTTAATGACACTTTCAGATTTTTGTAAAAATTCACAGCTTACTAGATATTTTGAAAAAACGAAATTCTGTCGATTTAGTCAAATCCCTCTAGCTCCTTTGTTTTTGATTTTATAAAAAAGTGTAAATATCAAAATTGAAGGGAACTCTCGTTTTCGAGATATGACACAAACTTATCTTTTGTTGAATGAAAACCATAGTTGGCTATGACCTCAAAAAATCGGACATTTTTAGAGCTTTTCAACGATATAATACTTGATATAGTTATTCATAAAAATAACGGAGTTATGGATACTTTTGTCTCTTATTTTCACTTTTAACATTTTTAGAGCTTTTCAAAGATATAATACTTGATTATGGATTCTTTTCTCTCTTATTTTCACTTTTAATGCAGGTAGCCATAAAAAAGATTGTTTTCACTTTGACGTTTTCTCATTTGAGAGTAATTCCATTAGTAGTGCTGAACTGACAGTCAATATTGACCAGTTTTCGTGATAAAATGGAATATTCTAACGGAGAAAAACTGAATATAGTGGAATGTTATATCATATGTCCTAAAAAATCAGTTCGTGAAGCTGAGGAATAGTTTAATGATATTTTAATCGTCGTCAACCTGCTCTATGTACATTTGAGAGGCTTTACAATAGTTTACGCAGATATGGATCTTTTACTAAACCACCAAAGGAACGTAATCAAATTAACGAAGCAGCACAAATAAATGGTTAAGCACTGGTAAATCAAAATTCATTTACATCAACTCGTGAGATTGCGGCAGAAGCTGGCACATCTCTACGAACTGTAGTTAAGGTACTGAAAGAGCACAAGTTCCTCCCGTACAAACTTGATGACGAACATCGACTTATTTTGTTTTGTACATGGTTTAGAGACATGTGCCTTGAGAATCCACAGCTTGCATTAAAGGTGTTATGGTCAGATGAAACTAGATTTATTAACTGCAGTATGTTCAATAGACACAATGAGCATATCTAGGCTAAAGAAAACAAAGACGACCCCAGATAAAATTTTGATTTAATATTTGGTATGGTATCATAGGGTCTACTATTCTGGGGCCTTTTATCTATGGCGAATCACTTACTGAGGAGCGCTACCTGCATTTCTTGCAATACTCTTTTCAAGACATGTTGCATAATTTGAATTTGAGAACTCGTATAGAAATTGAGTGGTTCCAACATGATGGAACACCTGCCCATAACTCGTTATTAGTAAGACAACACTTTGATAATATCTATCCAAACTCTTGGATAGGAAGAAATGGTCCACGCGAATGCCCACCACGGTCTCCCGATTTGGCAGTTATAGACTGATATTTGTGGGGTGCGCTAAAAAACAAAGTATACAAAAGAAAGTATGAGACAGTTGGTGATCTAAGGGAGGCGGTATTACAAGCAATTCAAGAAATTGATAGGCGGTCTGTGAGGAAAGCGGTAATGTCAATCTTAAAAAGATGCAGTTTTTGTCTAAATAACAATGGTGGACTTTTCGAACATAAATTTTAACCATTATTATGTACCTTAATTTCTTAAGTTTTAGTAAGTACCTACTTATTTATTTTTTTCGTTATATTTGATATACCTAATAAAGAAATCGTTTAATGTTATTAATAAATCAATCTATTTCATGGCTAACTACGTTAAAAGTGAAAATAAGAGAGAAAAGCATCCATAACTCCGTTATTTTTATGAATAACTACATCGAGTATTATTTCGTTGAAAAGCTCCAAAAATGTCCGTTTCCATTCAAAAAAAAGATAAGTTTGTGTCATATCTCGAAAATGAGAGCTGTCACGCAAACGAGGACATGACAATCATATTCCCGCCAAAAGTAATATTAAAGGTTTCTCCTTATTTTCCCTGTAAACCTCAGGTGAGGCCCTATATCTCTATACTTATATAAATAGATCTTAAAGTTTCGGAAATAAAGGGTGTGAATTGGCAAATTATTGTATATTTTTGTTGATATATTTTAGACTAATTACTTTTAATAAATGAAAAAAATATATTTATTTTCCTCATAATTAACCCTTTTAATTGACATATTGCATAATAAATACATTTGAATTTTTTTTTCATTTAATTCTGTGATTAGTTCCTCAAAATTAATATTAGAGGCTTCACCTTATTTTTTTCTGTAAACTTTAGGCACCGTCATATGTACCCTATTTCAAAAAAATGGAGTTAAGGGGGGAATGGATGATTTTTGTAACTTTTCCTCCCAGAAGTAGCATTAAAATCAAAATTTCTTTATTAACGTTATGGACTCCTGATTGGGTCACCAAACTACACACCGATACCAAATTTCAACCCTTTCCATTTAATAGTTTTGAATGCCATATTTCAGCAAGATAATGCTCGACCTCATATTGTTCGAGTTAGTTTAAACTTTTTTGAAGAGACCCATATGAATCTGTTGCCATGGCCAGTCAGATCCCCCGATCTTTCGCACATACATATAACATGCTCGGAAATTTATCCTAACCCCCGCAGACTTTGGAGATTCTAAGAAAAAAAAATTAAGCTCCTTGGTATTTTTAATCAAATTTTAATCAGTTACTCCTTACCATAGCATCAAAGTTTTACCAAGATAATTAAATTTAAACACCTCCTTTTGGGTGTTCCCATTTCTTTGTCAGTGAGTATATTAAGTATTTTCACCAGGAAAATTACTTATCTCCATCTACTATTCCTCAAAATTTAATAAATCTTCTGGTTTGAAAAATAGCTTTCCTATCAATAACCATATGGGATAGGAAATACTGCAGAATATGTTAGTTATTAGTTCATATATTTCGTAAGTTAGGAATTCTGGCGTTTATTGGCAGTTGCCTTAAAAAACTGGACATTTTCTTAGAAACTTCTTCAACCCTTTCTTTGCTTTGTATTTCAAATTGCCATTTACCTGCATTTATTAATGCCTGTAAGTCCATTTCCATTGCTAAACCGTCTTCCTCATGAAATTTATATGGAATTTATGTAAATTCCCTTCACTTATTCAAAACCTCGGTAAACCGAAGGAGAAAATGGATTAAACATGTCTTCCTACACAATCATGGACTATCTTTTAATAATCCTACCTTTCTGTTATTTCTGGGGCGTATTTACTTTTCCCGGCGGATTTCCTTTAATATCGTCGCGATATTTGTTGAAGTTTCAGGGACAGTTCTACGATCAAGAACTTTCGATTCGACTTTCGGTAGATTTTTATTTCAAAGGAGTGAACTTGGTATTGGTTAAGTGCATTTTAAAACGAAACTATTTCTAATGTGAACTTACACCAGTTCATGAGTGATTAGCAATAAAGGAACATATCGGTTAGAATATTTGTTTCCACTTTAGAAGAGATATACCACATGGTTACTTTCAAGATTTTAAACATCAGTAAAGCTGTATTATCGACAAACTTCTTCCATTTTTTGTATAATTTTGTTCAGCAAAGGTTAAGATTTCAGAGTATGTTGTTTACTTTCATTATATTGCATTATATTCATTCAGTATTCGACGACTGTATAGTAAAGACCAGGTCTTCAAAATAAATTGTAAATAATTCTGTGAATAAAATTAAAATAGTGGAAATAAATTATAGCGAGTTCGACTGTGTTTTGAAGTTAATCTACCAGCCGAGTGGAAAATTAAAATCATTTTAGTTGTGTCAGGTGTTCGATGTATTTGTCGAACTTTGGAAGTGGAAAATAAATAGACTATCAATGTTCAAAGCGAGTTTTGACCAATTTAAAGTGACGGATTTAAAAAAAGAACTGGAAAAAAGGGATTTAGAAATTAGTGGGAAAAAGTGAATTAATAAAACGGCTACGAGATAAATAACAATAACAATCCCGATAATTTTTTGTAAGTTTTCGGCAATGGGGACATGAGTATGCTATTAAAAAAATAGAAGGGAAATTGTTAGAAAATTAAAAAAAAATTTTTTAGAAGATAAATTAGCAGAAAATTCGAAATCCCTGAAAGACAAATTACTAGAAAAATCTTAAACAATAAAAGTCAAATTACTAGAAAATTCTAAATTCTTAGAAGAAAATTTGAAAAATATAGTACAGAAAAATTCAGAAATGTTGGAAGAGAAAGTAGTCGAGAATGAAGTTCAGATAGAAGAGCTAAAGCAGAAAATGGTCGAAGAGCTAAAGCAGACGACAGAGAAAAACGAAACGCGAATAGAAGAGCTAAAGCAGATAATGGCGGGCGAGATCAGTAAAATAAAAGAACAGGTTGTCACAATACAAAGGAGAGAAACACTACTAAAGCCCGAAAGCAGAAACAGTCCGGAAATATTGGATTCAAAAATTGGCCTCGGGCAAACAAGACATAAAATAAGGCCTCCACGATTTGTTGGAAAATTTTCTTGGACTAATTATCGGCGCCAATTCGGGGCTGCACCAAAGCTAAATGGATGGTCAGCAGAGGAGAAAGCTATATCATTAACCCTCGCCTTAAGAGGAGATGCCACAGATATTTTGCAAACGTTGAACACCTCTGAGCAAGAAGACTACGAACAGCTGGTCAAACATTTAGAACTGAGGTATGGTCAAACCCATTTGGAGTACGTTTATCACTTTCAACTGAAAAATCTGTACCAGAAATCGAAATAATTCCTAGAATAATATTGCTTGCCTGGTGCGTCCTACCTATCAAGCCAAACCGGAAAATG
Organism: Octodonta nipae; assembly: GCA_034190945.1. Taxonomy (NCBI): domain Eukaryota; kingdom Metazoa; phylum Arthropoda; class Insecta; order Coleoptera; family Chrysomelidae; genus Octodonta; species Octodonta nipae. The sequence continues at coordinate 11,118,698 of CM067218.1, read as the reverse complement.
TGATAGCAATATTCACAGTGCAATCGTTTTATGAACTTCGGGATCACGAAGCCAGATAAGCATTGAGCCTAGTTCGACCGACCTAATTAGTAGAGATCAGAGCAGAGCCCGAATCATTGAAGGAGAATCAGAAGATGGCGGAAATGATAAAGCCTCTGTAAGGAAGATAGTAGAGGAAGTCCTTACCGAAAAAAGAAACTGAGATGTTGGTAGTCTGGTAACGACTCCGTATGTGTCCTACAATATCAAAACTTTTCTTGCGTTTATTTCGTTTGTTCTTAATTTTGATAAGAAGCCTGTTGTATTTTTTAAAATGTTGTTGAATCCGTATGTAATAGATTCATACTCAGATTAAACATCTTTATTTTATCAAAATAAAGTTATTTACAAAATACAATGGCTAATACTATTAATTAAAATTAATACTTAATTTTTGGCACCGTAAAATGAATTTTATAACATTATCTATTTTTTCAAAAATCAATTTGAGTAGTGAGAACCCAAACCTACAAACAAAATATCTAGCAAACACCCCTTATTTACCAGAAGCAAATAAGCAGTGAGAATACAATGAACCAATAGACTAGTAAATTGTAACAAATGTACGACACACTGCCTACGACAAATTAAAAAAAAAAACGCAAAGATACAATGTGTCAGTAAGACATCATAATTCAGCACAATTCCGAATTATTCTCAGACAAATTGCTCCTCACACTTCCCGCCTGTCCATTGTGCACATATCCAGTTATGAAATATCTACCTTGCTGGCCAGAAGTGCCACTCGTGCAATGGAATAAATAAAGTGCGGAAACGAGTACGCGAAAAGGGTCTCTATACCTTGTAGATCTACATGCAGGTCCATTAATTACAAAGAGAAGCCATCGTTGCGGAGAAGGGCTCGTTCTCGTTGTTGGGTAACAATTACACAGTTTCCTCCTTTCCTTGCTCTCGTTTTCAACACACTCACACACAGTATTGCTCGAGTGTACTTCTTCTCACAGGATTATTGCTGCTGATGCCTATTAATTTTCTTCTCTTTGTTCTCTCGAAATATCACCACGGCGTTAATGCGGTGGGATGCATTATTCTAGCTTTAATTAATTAAATTTCAATTCTCGTCATGTGTGAAAATACGTCACGGATTTCCCTCTGCATTCAACGTGCGTTCGTAACTGTTTTAAATGGCAGCTGTAGGCAAAGAAAATATGACAGCAACTTAACCTGCAGATGTATTTCTTAATGCATCAGTGAATACAGACTTTCTTGAGTTGGTAAATGAAAGCTTGTTATATAACCTTGTAGAATGATAATGATCGAATTGTACATCAATTTTAAATTTCATCATTAAACAATATACTGAAGAGTGAGTTGGACTAACATACAAATAATATGAGATTTTTTACAATTAAATCAAAAAGTGTAATTATTAAATATGCCCACTGACAAACAAATCGCAACACCCACAAGGAAATGTTTAAATTTAATATTGTTTTGGTAAAACATAGATGCTTTCGTCAGGTCTAAATGATTAAAATTTGGTAAATATTTTATCATATTAACTTTTTTTTAACCGAGTTCCAAAAAGGAGGATATTATCAATTCGTATGCAATTTTTTT